>CM023406.3:11098789-11268850 GCA_004368105.4 Eucalyptus melliodora | reverse complement strand
TATCCGACACATGATTTGGAAATGGCAACAATCATATTCGCCTTGAAGATTTGGAGACACTATTTATGTGGAGGAAGGTTCTAGATCTTCACTGATCATCAGAGTTTGAAATATCTATTCTCTTAGAAAGAATTAAATATGAGACAGGGCCACTAGATGGAACTTTTAAAGGATTATGATTGCAACATTTTGTATCATCTAAGAAAGGCGAATAGGGTCGCTGATGTGCTAAGCCGGAAGTCTTCTATAGTGCATATGGTACTTAAGGAATGAGTTTTGCTCGAAAAAGCCCGAGATTCGATTTTCAAATTTGAGATAGGCCACCTTTCACACCTTATGGCCATCATCAGAATTGAGCCAGATATTCAGATTAGGGTTAAATTACTTCAGCCGACAGACCCCGATGTTCAAAAGATTTTGCAAGAGGACACTAATAAGAGGAAAGTTGACTTTTAGGTTTATGAGGATGGAACTTTGAGGTTCCGAGAACGTTTGTGTGTACCTGATGATGCGAAGCTTGGAGATATATTTTATCAAAAGCGCATCGTAGCAGTTACAGCATTCATTCTAACAATACAAAGATATATCAGAATCTGTGTTAACACTATTGGTGGTCTGGTATGAAGGTGGACATCGCCAAGCATGTCACCAAGTGTTTGACGTGTCAGCAGGTCAAAGCCTAGCATTGCAAGCTAGAGGATTTTTGCAACCTCTCGAGATCCCAAAATGGAAATGGGAGCACATCACGATGGATTTCGTGATATGTTTGCCGAGGAATCAGAGAGGAAATTATTCCATTTGGGTAGTGGTCGACAGATTGATAAAGTCGACTCACTTCATTGCTGTTTGAAAGGATCTAGACTTAGATAGACATGCTGAGTTATATGTGCGCCAGATAGTTTGACTGCATGGAGTGCCGGTAACAATCACATCGAACCAAGACTTGAGATTCATAGTTGCATTTTGAAAGAGTTTGCAGGCTGCTTAGGAATCAAGCTACAATATAGTATGACATATCATCCTCAAATGGATGGCCAGTCTAAGAGGACAATCCAGACCCTCGAAGACATGTTGCGAGCTTGTGTACTGGATTTTAAGGGAAGTTGGGATGAACAACTTCACCTCGTTGAATTTGCCTACAACAACAGCTACTGGCAGAGCATTTAGATGGATCCTTTCGAAGCATTGTATGGCAGAATGTGTAGGACCCCTGTTTGTTAGGATGAAGTCGAGGAGAGAAAGCTTATAGGCCCAGAGTTGGTTTAGCAATTAGTGGATGCCGTTGCCATCATAGGGACAGACTTAAGACCGCTCAGAGCCGCCATAAAAGTTACGCAAATAGGCGCCGGAGACCGTTGGAATTCAAAGTTGGTGATCACGTTCTTCTGAAGGTGTCACCAATGAGGGAAACTTCGCGCTTCGACATAAAAGGAAAATTGAGTCAGAGGTACATAGGTCCATTTGAGATTCTAGAGAGAATCGAGACCCTAGCGTATCGTTTTGCATTATCGCCGAAGTCGACGCAAGTGCACAATGTCTTTCACGTCTCAATGTTAAGGAAGTATGAGCCTGACTCGACCCACATGCTTAATTTTGAGGAATTAGACGTGGATGACTGAGTGTCATATGTGGAAAGCCCGGTTCAGATAGTGGATCAAAAGGAACAAATTATGCGTACAAAGACCATCCCATTGGTCAAAGTGGTCTGACAACACCATGGCACTGAAGGAGCGACCAAGGAGAGTGAGGAATCAATGCGACGACTATACCCCTACTGTTTTGTTTGAAAAATTGTAATGCTTTAAATTTCGGTGACAAAATTTTTATAAGAAGGGAAGAGTTGTGATATCCTAGATTTTTGGTTTTACTTTCAATTTAATAAATCGGACATTTCATCGATAAGCCTATAGTGTTATTCTCAGAGCTGATCACTCATGAGATAACTAGACGATCTAAGGAAGCCAATAAGCAATTTTAATGCAATAGACTTGAGAATTCGACTAGGACTCGACTACTCAACCGTGTTTATCTACCGAGATCATTACGGCATAGTAAGATCGACTAGAGATCAGGGATAGGTCGGTTTGACTGAGGTATGTGGTTAAATGTGGGTGATTTCACTAAATTGGCACTAGACTGATTTTTCTGTCATTTTGATACCTTGTGTCAGTATTTAAAACCTCGAGATTTTTACAACCACCAAAATTCGCCAAAGTGTCAAAGGGGTTCATTGTGGCTCGAAGAAAATCGACCATGGGTCATTTGCACAAAAAATTTCTAAAAGCTACCCATTCGCCTAGGTCACGCTAAAATCCTGCCATATTGAAATTAAACGTGTATTTGAATCCAATTTCAGAAATTGAAAGTTCTGTCATGTCACAAGTCATTTTAGGAACATTGACTCGCCTTCCGAAGGTTTTTCTGCAAATTGAGACTTTTTGGGAAAAAATCAAGGTAGGGTCATTTTTCTCTAGAAAATTCATATGACCATTTTTTATTGCGAAAATGGGATGCAAGTAGGATCTATTGGTGAGGAAAAATGCCAATTTGATCGAGGACTCGACGGTTGAATTTATAAAGGCCGAATTGAGTGAATTGAAGGAGGAATTGAATGGAAATTGAGCCAATTCCAATCAAAATTCATATGCCCCCTTTGGACCTAACTTTTGGACCATCTCAAGGCTTCTAGAAGGGGAATTAGTGGCTCAAAATCAATGGTGGAGGACAGCTTGTATGTGGCACCAAGTGGGGGAGACAGAGATGAGAGAGAGATCAAAGTGGTCTCCCCTTGCAGCAGCTAGCCCCCTCCTTCTTCTTCTCCAATCCGTCGACGACCTCCTCCTTCTTCTTCATGTTTTGAGCTCAGCAACCTAGAACAGCTGAACCAGTAGCTCCCCTCCACCGTCGAAGCCTGCCAAAGCCCAAATAGTCGTCATCGCGCTATCCAACCGTCTACACACTCAGCTATGAGCCAGCTCGTCGCCGTCATTCCTGACCGTTGTCCCTACCAGTTCACGCGTCCAATAGTGGCTCGCTGTCCATCAGGCCACCGTCGAAGTTTGTTCAGCCGCCGTACGCAACAGCCTTCACCTGTCAAGCCTACTGCATCCACTGCTGGTCCAGCCTTGTCGAATTAGCCTCCATTTCCTCTTCTTTCAGCCACCGAACAACACTGAAATTAGTGGGTCTCACAGCCACTATTTGGCCCGTTTTGGTGGCTTTCCTGACCCCGTTTGGCGATCACGCTTTGGAGTTTCTCGACCCTCGCCATGCCCCCGTCATTTTGATCCAAACAGATCATTAATCAAGTGAGTTCAACTCACTAATCCTTGCTTAGTAATTTAAAGACGCTTAAGGGTTGATTAGTTTAGGTTAAGCTAGGATTATGTGGCTAGTTAGAATGGATTAATGAATTAGTTAGCCGAATATGCATATTAGGTTGTTAGTTTAGTATAATTAGCAACTAGATAAGTGGTAGTATTTATCTAGTAGGGTTCGGGAATTTTCCGAACCTGAATCGACATTTAATTAGGCTTTAGGGGACTAAGTGTGCATTTTTACTATTTATTAGCATTTCTTAATTAATTTCCATAATTAATTATTTATTTATTTATTTTTCAAAATTAGACCGGGATGGTCAATGAACGGAATTTCGTATTGATTGCAATGGTGTAATCTGTTTATTTAATTGAATGTTAGTTTGTGCAAATTGAGTATGATTGTGAATTTAAGTATTTATCCCAAAATTTAATAATTTTGGTAATTAATTGGAAAATTATCGGGCGTCGGTCTATAGTGCCAAAAATATATTTTGGGACTCTTGAAACTGGTGGGATGTTGAAAAGTGAAAATATTATATTTTGGCTAAAGCTTATCGTGTATCCACACATAGCTTTTTTTATCGGGTATGATAAAAATCATAATTTATTTGATAGTCAGGGTGGTATAATATATTAGCCCGCAGGCTTGATATGTCAGTTTAGAGCGAGCAATATACTGGTATACTATATCAACCTACGGGCTCTTATATGTCAGCTTGGAGCGAGCAGTATACCTTATCAACTTAGAGTGAGCTATATTATCTGTCAGCTTATAGTGAGCTATATTATTTATCAGCTTAAAGTGAGCTATATTATTTATCAGCTTAGAGTGAGCTATATTATTTATCATCTTATAGTGAGCTATATTATTTATTAGTCGAGAGTGAGCATCATTAGTATACTATATCTGCCTACGAGCTTGATAAATCATCTTAGAGGGAGCAGTATACTATTTATCAGCTTAGTGTAAGCTATACTATCTATTATCAGCTTAGAGCGAGCAGTGCTGATATGATCGGACTTATTAGATAGTATTGATTGGGCAGACCAAGGGCAGATCATGATGACATGTAATCGACCTAGTCTATTGATCGATGGTTCCATTTGGTTGGATGAATTCAAATGATTGATTGAGTTCATGAATTAAATTGACTTGCAGGAAGAAGTGGAGGTCCAAGTAAGTCCTCTACCCTGTGCTTGTGCTTAGACAGCCCTTGGGGCATATTTTCTTCCTAGTCAGGGCTTAGGGGGTAGAACTCGCTGAACCTTATTGTGGGATAATATTTTCAGGTCTCTAGATGGCAACCCCACCTGAACATTTTGGTCATCCTAAGAAGGTGACAGAACATAAGTGCTTCATTCTATTTCATGGAGACTCAAGGGGATGGGTGTATGAGTTGGTGAAAACCGTGGTTTTGGTCGACGTGGGCTTGCCCAAAAAGGTCCCCCATCAATACAGAGCATGGTATCGCCATGAAAGGAATGGTCAAAGAGAAGGGCCAATGGTGGACTCCGTGGTTCATTTTTACATCTTGGAGGTAGCCTTAGGGAAAGGCACGATAGAGAGTCTAGGAGGTTTAGTGGTGGATCCAGAGCTGAACCTATTAGAACCAGAGTCTCCGGTGTACTCAGCTAAAGGCTCCAACTGGGATGAGGAAGGGGATGAAGTGGAGGAAGAGGACGAGTAGTAGCTTGAAAACCCCCTTGTTTTGTAGACTCCCACACACACACACACACACACACACACACATATATATATATATATATATATATAAGTGTGTGGTTGTGGTTTGAAAATTTGTGGACCTACCTTTTTATCCCATCTGATTGTTGTCTGGGGATTATTTTTTGCTTTTACATGTGCATTAAAATGAATGGGTCGGCGACACATCCTGGAATGTCACTATTAATCGACTACAAAGGGATGGGTACGCGCTAGGAGGATCGGGGTGTGACATGCATCCCAAAAACGCGATAAAAAACGGTCCCCTTAATTTTCTAAACAAAAACAGCGCTATATTGAATTTTCACCAAAAATCTCAGTTTGCCAAAAAATCTTTGAAGGACGAGTCGACATCCCTAAAATGACTCATGACATGACAGAACTTCTAATTTTTTAAATCGGGTTCAAATTTGAGGTTAATTTCAATCTGGCGCGATTTTAGCGTGACTTAGCATACCGGGTAGCTTTTAAATTTTTTTGGTGAATTGACTCGTGATCAATTTATTTCGAGTCACAATGTACATCTTAGACACATTGACGACTCTTGGTTGTTGTGAAAATCTCAAGATTTCAAATACAGACACAGGGTACCAAAACGATAGAAAAATCGGTCTAGTGCCGATAGACGAGAATTTTGGAATATGGTGGAAACACCCACTCTTTGATCACCTATCTCAGTCGAACCAATCTATCTCTAATCCCTAATCAATTTTTAACTATGCCGTAATGATCTCTGTAGATGAGCACGGTCGAGTAGTAGATTCCTAGTCAAATTCTCAAGTCTATTGCGTTAAAATCCCTTAACGGCTTCACCTAATGGACTAGTTATCTCGTGAGTAATCAGCTCAGATAATAGAACTATAGATGTATTGAGGAAAAGCCCAACTTATTCAATTGAAACTAGAACTCAAAATTCAGGATGTCACACAAGAAGTTGATTCTTGGACGAATTCTCAAGTATTGCATTTAGATTCCTTAACGGCTTCACCTGATAGACTAATTATCTCGTGAGTGGCCAACTCAGAGAAAAGAACTATAGGCGCGTTGATGAAAATCCCAACTTGTTCAATTGAAAACAAAATCTAAAATTCAGGATGTCACACCTTTAGTGTCATGTTCAATCGTTCAGCAACTCCATTTTGTTGTGAAGTATAAAGTGTAGTCGTTTGGAGAATTATTCCAAAACTAGCACAAAACTCTTTGAAATTGATTGAACCATATTCTCCTCCTCTACCAGATCTAGCACTTTGATTCGTTTATCAAGTTGGTCTTCAACTTCTTTTTTATACTTGACAAACATGCTCATAGTCTCATCTTCGCTGGTTAGTAAATAAACATAGCAAAATCTAGTATAGTCATCCACAAATGTGATGAAGTACTTCTTTTCATCTTTATTTTCTACAGACTTTAAATCACATAGATCACTATGGATTAATTGTTAGAGGTTCACTTGTTCTTTCAACGGATTTGAATGATTTATTGGCAAACTTGGCCTCAACACAAGTCTCACACTTGTAACGAGCATCCAACTCAAATCTTGGAATTCACCCTAAGTTTGCTATTCTCTTCATTGTACCATAGTTTACATGTCCTAATCTACCATATCATAGACAAGGAGACACAACAGTGTAAACTGAAGACTTTTATTTATTAATAGTCTTTGGGTACACATAATTCAAGTTTACATCAATGACAACCACATTGGCTTTAAACAGGTCATTACACAAGTATCCTTTCCCCCACATACATCCCTCCTTTTAAAAGTACAAACTTGTCAGATTCAAATACAACTTTGAAACCTTTCTTAATAAATATGGGGCTAGAAACTAGATTTTTCTGAATCTCTGGTACATGTAGCACATTCAGTAGGGTGACCTATTTGCCAGATATAATCTTTAGAATCACCTTTCCTCTTCCAGCAATTTTTGCTAATGCAAAGTTAGCCATATGAAGCTTCTCAACTTCTTCAGCCTTCTCATAAGATGAGAACTTGTGTTTATTTGCATAGATGTTATTTGTGGCACATGTGTCTAACCACCAGCCATTATTATTCGACTCCAGAGATGCTTCGGACATTACCAGAGCAGATAGTCTCTCAATATTGTCATGTTCTGTAAAATTTAGTTGTTGTGCTGCACCATCATTCTTGCCTTTTTTTTTTTGGGCACTTCTTGCAATCCTTAGCACGATGGCCAGGCTTGTTGCATATAAAACATGTCCCTTGGAATTTTTGGAACTGTTCATTTTGCTTGCCTTTTACTTGAAGTGACATCTTCATTTTTCTATCTTGCTTGGAATTGGAAGATTCCACAACGTTGGCCTTTGGCTCAAAGTAAGGGTTCGCACTCTTTCTATTGTCCTCCTCAATTATGAGGCGCAGAATGGGATCTTCAAAGCTCATCTCCTTCCGTTTGTACTTCAAATAATTTTTTAAGTCTGACCAGCTCAAAGGCAGTTTCTCAATCATGGCCGCCACTTGGAATGATTCACTAAATATCATTCCCTCAGCAGATATGTCACTCAGAATTAGTTGCAATTCTTGAACCTGACTCATGATAGATTTAGAATCCACCATTTTGTAGTCCAAGAATTTGGCAACCACAAATTTCTTGGTGCCAGCGTCCTTAGTCCTATATTTTTTTCTCTAAGGCCTCCCATAACTATTTAGCATATCAATATTACAATAAACATTATATAGAGAATTCACTAAACAATTAAGAATATAATTTCAGCAAAAGAAGTCCCCATGCTTCGAAGCCTCCAATGCATAGAGCGTCATGACATCGTGCTCATTTGGACTAATTACCGGGCATAGTCGAATAGAAGAACATCTTCTGCTGCCATTGTTTAAAGCCCACTCCGGTGAATTTCTCCAGTTTCATTAGTTGTAACTGGAGGTGTTGCCATCACAGTAGGCAAGGTTCGTTGAACTATCCCTCCAGAAACGGAGCCAAAAGCCATTTGGCCTATACTGATCTAAAAAACAGTCATGGGCATACCAGTGTATGACTTGAACTCGCACCACCAAAATTGGAATTGGCCCGAGGGGCCATAGCATTGGCTGCTACAAATTAAGACCCTAAGGGCTGAACATCTTCCATAGCAATGGTCAAATCGACCATAGGAATGTCTATCAAAATATTATGGATATTAAAGGGCACTTGATTATTTTCAACCATCTCAATAATGTGCCAATAACAACAAATAGTGAGCGAATTAATCGCCTTAAGATTGTTGGAAATTATATTCAAAGAAAGCAAACTATTTGTTGTAATCAAAACATCAATGTAAATAAGACGATAACAGTTTTATAATATCCTTCTTTTATGTAAACTTACAAATCTTGGAGAAAAATAAGATAAGATATCACTAAAAAAATAACATAAAATTGGAGGTGAGATATAGATATCCGAATCTACTTAAGGCAATTAGTTCCTACCAATGGTGCTCTGCAGATTCACGAACTATGCCTCTCAAGATACAATACCTCGAACCTATTTGGATTAGCACTATACAAACATGACTCAATCGAACCGTTCAATTGAACCAGCACACCTAGAGAAATCAAAAGAGTAGAGTAGTATTTCAAATCTCTTTTGGAATCGTTGTCTCAAATTGTTCAATCAAAAAAGCCTCATAATGAAGCTCTATGCTCTTATCTATTTATAGAGCTTTAAAGTTCATGAATAGAAGAGATACATGAATAGACGGATGTATCCAAGAAATTCATGAATCAAGAGATACGTAAATCCAAGAGATTCATGAATTCAATAAATAAATGAATTAAAAGATAGGTGAATTTAGGAAATTCATTAATTCAATAGATACATAAACAGAAAAGACGTATCTTAATTTGTTGGTTTTTGTTGATCCATTAACCATAATTATAACATGGCTTACTTGGAGCGGCACATCAAGGTATGCAAAGCCAATGGCGGGGGTCCCGGTTACTATGACAACTTAAAAAATGCACGAGAAAGGCGCAACAGTGGAGTTGATAAGTACAAGACAATCCTCATGAATTATTGGGAGCATATAGTCAATGAAGTGGAGAAGAAGCCTCACTTATTGGACATGCCACTGCGGACCCGTTGGCTCTACAAAGGCTTAAACTACCGGAGGATGGTCGAACCTCTGGACATAATAGAGCATTACACAAGAGGCTGAAAAGATTACCTAAAATGAGGAAGATCCAAACACAACATTCTGCTGGAAAAAATGGCTAAAACGTTAGGAAAAATAAAAAAGGCAGGAAGCGGGCTGGGCCTTCGAATTTGAAATTGGAAAACACCAAGTCTCGCATGACGGAGGACTCGTGCTTCTCGGCACGTGTGGAGGAGGCCATCTGGTCGTGCAGATTGCTGGACAGCAGAGGATCACCAGACGATTCCGAATGAGAGAAGTTAGTCAAGTTCATGGATGATGTTATGGACTTGATCAAGGATTACGTAGTTTCGCCGAACATCTTTTTGGAGAAGAGCAGGTATAGGCAATGGTGGAGAGAGTATGAGACGTTGGGACTATCTCACAACTCGCAGTCACAACTTGTTGGTTTCATGAGGAATGACCCTTGCAAGAATTATATTAGACGTTCCCTAAGCGTGAATGAAGAGGGTGATTTAAACGTAAATCTATTTCATACCTCTGATTCGGGTGCTATATCGACACGAGAGTCCATCGTCCTCTTCGCATCCTTAGCTTGGCCTTTTTTATTTTTCCTTCTCTTTTTCCTTTTCTTTTTCCTTCTCATTTTCCATTTTCTAGTTGACTATCTACAAGAGCATCTATTTTGATGCGCACTTTATGAGTCTTGGCATGCAGATTTTGATGACAACGTCGAATTTGTGATAATGGGTTTATGTAATTTGTGTTCTTATAACAAAAATCATTTAGTTTTAATCTTAAATTACTAACATGTGATGAATGATGACGTGAGTGTGAAATCAATAATGTGACACTTAATGGTCAAAAGAGGTAAATAAATTACTCCAAAAGATTAATGAACTTGCATGACTAAGCAAGCAAAAAGCAAAGCATCAGTACCATCAAATGTAACAAGCATTCTACAAATTTTGATTATAAAACAGATAATGATATGACGTATGCATTTCCTAATTGTGACTTCTTAATGCAATCATGTGAAGACAATAGTGTCGACACCTAAATTTCAACTATTAGTACCTAAATTTTGACAACCCAATTTATTCATTTACTGCATAAAAAATTATAAATCATCCTTAACCTCAAACAAAAATATTATTAATTTGCATTCATGACCATTTTAATGGTGCTAAGCCCGCATAAACTACATTTTAATTGGACTGCTTTTGAATTGGTTTAGGTAGGGAGGCTTTGAGCTCAACTAAATTTCAAGACTAAGCCCATTGAAACCTAGAATTCGTCCAAGCCCATTGTAGACCTATAGTGGCCGAAATTTTCTATGATGGCCGAAATTTGCATGTGCACTGCACATGGCGAGTGCTAAACTAGGAAAGATTGCATTATATGATCAGAGTTGGAGGAGATAAAGACGGAGTCCTTGGAATATTAATTATATAGAGACAAGTAGAAGGTGATATCTTAATTTCCTAAGTTGATGTGAATATACTCTTTGGTTCAAAATTGGAAAGTGACATTTTGAGAAAACACCTAATCTTATACCTAAATAAGCACTATTTTCTGTCAAAATTAAAGGACAAACACATAAAAAGAGGAACACATTAGGGGTTCACATTAGAGATTTAACAATATATAGAGGCTCACAATACAAAAGAAAGGACACCAGTGGGACGTGATAAGGAGAACAAGCTCTCCCTCCCCTGAGGTCGCTATTACTGTCCCATCTCCAAGTGCTGAGCGCCACCTTGCCTCCATGCCATTGCTGCTATGCTTCATGGTGCTCCCCCTGACACTAGCGGCAACACCTCTAGCTTCCCCGACAAATCCCCAAATTTCCCAACGTTTTTGGGAGCAAGCCTTGTTAGGTAAATCCCATATGATGTTTTGAAGATAACAAAATAAATCAAAAGCTATTAACGTGTTTAATGGCTGGGTAGTAGACTATGCGAATGATAGAATGTATAAATGATTTTACCAAGGTTTATATATGGAAGAACCAGAAGATAGACTCTATGCTGAAGCTGAACTTATTCAGACTGTGTCCATACCTTAAGGATGTTCAGGAGTAGAATATGTTTAGACTTATGTCCAGATTATAAAATCTATTTTGACAGAACACTCTTAGACTTTTCATCCAGAACGAGACACAAGTCCGGAATGTGACAATGTGCAGAACGAGATACAAGTTCAGAACGTAATAGATATAGAACAAAGCATGTCCAGAATGTGACAAATTGACAAAACATAACACAAGCCCAAACATATAACGGCTAGTGATCTGATTTGGATTCTATATCAAGATTGGTTTGATTCACGTAATCTAATTGATTGACAATTGAATTTTGAAGACAAGAACTTTCTAAAAGAAGAAGCTCCACTTATGGAATCCAAGATTCTTTTTGTATGGGTGATTAGAATCAATTTAGGATTCTGCTTCTATCACTCAACGGTTACTAAATCTTCTTGATACAGATCTGTCCAATTGGTAGATTGGAAGACGATCATCTGGATACTGTCCAACGGCTAGTTTGGAAGTGGATGAGTATTTAAGGAGACCAAGGACCGGTGAGCAAGTAAGAGACGGAGCGTAGAATTTATAATTCCAAAGTCTGAACAAATTTCAATTATACACTTGTCTCCCGTGAGCTTAAACGTTTGTGATCGTGAGAGAAATACCAAAAGAGTGACTTAGTGAGATAGTGTGATCTACCATTGAGTGTTTGCACTCAAAGTTGTAATCTCTTGTTGATCACATAGTAGAATCCAGCTAGAGGGTTGTTAGCATGAAAGAGTGGACGTTGGCTTGATTTAAACAGGACCACTATAAATTCCATGTGTAACATTATCTTCTCTTAACTCTTCTTATTTAAGGTTGTTGCATACTTACAGGTTATTTCAGAAGTCCGTTTCATCGCATAACAGATTATGAACATCCACTAAAAGTCTAGTGGCTCGTTTATCAAATTATGATAATTTTTCAAACTTTGCTCGTAACTTATTTTATTCCGCATTTATTTGTCAAGACTTCTTTTAAACATCTATTCACCCCCCTCTAGGTGTTAGTACTAGAATTTTCAATTGGTATCAGAGCTAAGTGCTTGTTTTATTGAAGTGTTTTTACTTATGAGCTAAAAATCTTCTATGGCTAGTATTTTGGCACCAAGGCTAGTTGAAGGTCAAAGCAACACTAGGCCATCCTATTTCGATGGAAAGGAATACAACGTTTGGAAAAACAAAATGAAGGCATTCCTAAGATCTAGAGGTTCCTTGCAATGGAATGTTGTGGAAAAATGAATTAATCCTACTGTCTACATCAGAAAAGAATAACAAAGACAAAGAAACCGAATCCCCTGCTCCTATGTCTCGGACAGAGATGTCCAAAAGAGAAGCTCTTAATGTAAAAGTCATTTATTCTTTATATTGCGCCTTGTCTCCTGCTGAATATAATAGAATTTCTTCATATGAAACTGCTAAAGAAGTTTAGGATAGACTTCATGTTACTTATGAATGGACTAATTGTGTAAAAGAGATAAAAGTAAACTTCTTGCTTGACCAATATGAATCCTTCAAGGTGAAGCTAGGAGAATCAATTGGAGATATGTTCAGTCATTTTACAAAAATTGTAAATGGTTTGGCATATCAAGTTCAGCCAATTTCTACCTTAATTAAGGTCAACAAACTCCTGTGAGGTCTCTCAAAAGATTGGAACCATGTCAAGACCTCAATCCAAGAGACTCAAAGGATTATGCCACTTTCTATTGATGAACTTATTGGCACTCTTCAATCCTAGGAAGTGGAACAAATCATTAATGAAGACCCTGAAGGTAAGAAGTTCATTGTACTTAAACTAACGCTAATTATGATGATACAAACTCAGAAAAGAACATGGATGGTGAAGAACTTGCTTTTATGATAAAGAAATTCAAAAAGCTAAGTAGAAAAGGAAGGAAATTCAGTGGAAGAAGACAATACAAATAGAATGGGTAGAAAATAATAATGAAAGAAGATGACGAGCAAGGAAATATACGGTTGATGGCACATTCAAACTTAGGCTCAAATTCGGAATTAGAATCAGACTCGGAATTAGAGTCTGACTTAGAATCCGACAAGGAAATCGGTGTAAGTCATTCAGAAATTCCTACTAAAGTGTTTAAGTATATAAATGAGCTTTTCTTAAATCTCAAATATTCTTTTAAAAGGATTTTCGAACTAAAAAATGAGAAGTTATGGCTTAGGCAACATGATCTTTCTTGAAAACAAAAGTTGGAAATTTTGCAAAAAGATTTTCTACAAGCAAAAGAAAGTTGAGATTTACTTGTCAAAGAAAATGATTTTTTAAAGAAAGAATTTTCAAATATTTCGATAAAATTTTCAAAGGGTTCAAAAACATTAGAGCATATCATTTCCATACAAGTACTTTACTATAATAAGTCAAGACTTGGTTTCAATAAGGAAAGTGATTATCTAATAGATTTTCTTAAAATCAATGAGAGACTTAGACAAAGACCTCCTAGACTTGTGTACAAGAAGCATTTTCAAAGGATCTTTACAAAACTTGTTGGTCGAAATGCCCTCAAGTGTTCAAATTGTGGAGATTCAGAACATTTTGAGAAAGAATGTCCTAAAGTCTGGAGATCTATTAAGAAAGATTGGGTACAAACAACATACTCTACTAACTCTCATGGACCCAAGAAAATTTAAGTACCAAAGAAAAGATGAGTTCTTTTGGCAAGAAATAAAGGAAAAGAAGAAAAAAAATTTGGTTACAATTTTTTTTTTCTCAATTTGATTTGGGCACATAATTCTCATTATACTTGATATTCAATATATCCTCGGTTGATGTGGATTTTATAATAATCATATTCTATGATTGGTTTGATTTTAGAAGAATTGCATGATTTTTTTTTTTTTGTGAGTTGTGATTGATTTGATATATTGTTTAAAGACAATTGAGTTTATTTAGTTTGATTTTATGCTCTCAGATTTTGTCATATTTTGCAAAATGAAAATCTATTTTACGTTATATTAATTTATTATGCAATATATTCTTTCTTAGATACTCAAGGAATTTATTCCCTCTGATTTTATTGTGCTTTGACTAAGTGAGAATTTCTTTTTCATGATATTATTGTGCTTAATGTTCTTTCCTTCAATACTTTGTTATGATGAGTTAAGAAAAAAAATATTTGATTATCTATGGAGATTTCATAGTTTGCTCTAACGTCAATAAATGATCCAAATTCATGGATACCAAAAAGGAAATGAGTTGATTGCAAGAAATTCTATAAGGAAAGAATGATTGCAAATTTACGCAGATTTTGGTGCAATCAGAAAAGTATTTCAGCCAAAGAGTGGGAATAATCATCTTTAAATCAATGGTATAATAAAGATTGGTTTGTTAAGTTAATGCAGGTTAAATTTGAGACAAGCTTGATTGAAGAAAACAAATTTCTGCCTCGAATTTCAAAAGCAAATGATTGTTGCGGATGTCATTGCTACGAAGGAAATAATGGAAAAATATTATGTTCAACATGCACAAGCTGCAATTAGTGCTATTCACAAATTTTGTCCCCATGACGGGGAGAGAAAGTGAATCCAAAAGAAAGGAAACGAATCATGATCATCTCAATATGGCAACAAATTGAGGGGGAGTATTGATCAATTATGAAAAATCTTTTTGAATTGATCATGATCTTGATTATTATAAAAAGAAGAAAAAAGGTAAATGTGCTAGAACTTATCAAGTTCTAAAAAATCCAGTTAGTGCATCTTTTATTACCTTTTGTCATTGACAAATCTCTTATTTTCATAATGGTTTTATTATGATAAAAAGGGTAAGCGAATTTTTTAATGCATCCATGATTTTTATTAAATATTTGCTAATATATATGATTGAAGTGAGCTATATTACATATCTTTGATATTCGATTTACTTCGTAAAAGCTGATTTTTTGTGGAAATTAAGTATCATGCAAGATATACTTGTTATCGTTTTATATTTTTTATGTGGTATGCTTTATATTATTATCGTTTTTTGATTATGAGAAAAAGGGGGAGAGAATATAAATATGCATATGTGCTAATATTAGTTATTGAGCTACGATTATATTTCCATATATAATTATACTCAATCTATTTGCTATCTTCTACTATATTTTGATTTGAATTACATTATTCTTTAAGATTGCCCTAATTTATTAATATTTTAGAAAGTGTGATTACACATTCGCATATTCAAAGATTGTTTTGTCATCATAAAAAAAAAATGGGAGTTTGTTAGGGAAATCCCTTATGATGTTTTGAAGATGACAAAATAATTCAAAGTCTACTAATGTCTTTAATGATTGGGTAATAGACTAGGCAGATGATAGAATGTGTAAATGATTTTACCAATGTTTATATTTGGAAGAACTAGAAGATAGACTCCATGTTGAAGCTGAACTTATTCAGACTGTGTCCATACCTTAAGGATGTTCAGAATGTTCAAACTTACGTCTAGATTATAAAGTCCATTTCGACAAAACACTCTAAGACTTTACATCTAAAACGAGACACAAGTCTAGAACGTGACAAAGTCCAGAACGAGACACAAGTTCATAATGTAACAAATTCAAAACGAAGCATGTTCAGAACGAGACAATTTGATAGAACGCAACACAAGCCTAAACATATAATGACTAGTGATCTAGTTTGGATTTTACATCAAAGATAGATTTGATTGACACAATCTAATTGATTGATAATTGGATCTTCAAGACAAAAACTTTCTAAACAAAAAAGCTCTACTTATGGAAACCAATATTCTGTTTGTATGGGTGATCAGAATCAATTTGGGATTCTGCTTCTATCACTCAATGGTTACTAAATTTTCTTGATACAGATATGTCTAATGGGTAGATTAGAAGATGATCCTCTAGATACGTCCAACGACTAATTTGAAAGTGGAGGAGTATTTAAGGAGAACAAGGATCGATGAGCAAGTAAGAAATGGAGTTTAGAATTTATAATTCCAAAATCTGAGCAAACTTCAATCATACACTTATCTCCTGTGAGCTTAAACGTTTGTAATCGTGAGAGAAATACCAAAAGAGTGACTTAGTGAGATAGTATGATCTACCACTGAGTGTTTACACTCAAAGTTGTGATCTCTAGATTTCACTATGAATCGAAAGAGAACTGTTACAGTCTTGTGATGTCAACTTTTCAGTGAGGAGTCTCTACCATTCTCACAAGATCACTCTCTGGAGTTTCTCACTTTCGAATACAAGTTTAAGTATTAAATAACAAAAGACAAATGATTTGGAAGCTTCAGACTTCGGAATTCTTCTTTTACGCTCTTCTTCAAATGACTTGAAAAACCTCCTTAAGTACTGCCCCATGCCATATCGACCGTTGGCACTTTCCAAATGAATTCTTCCAATCAACCGATTGAACAGAATCAATCAAGGAGATCTCGAGCCATTTGAAGATTGAGATAAAAGCAAGTTTTCACTCATACAATCAGGATCTTAGTTTCCATAGGTAGATTATTTCCAAATAAGCTTGCCTTCCAAAATGATTTGCTGTTACCAAATTGATTCCAATAAAGATAGCCAATATGGTAGGTGATATTTCTAACCAGAGAGCTTGATATATCTTGTTCGTACTAAAACCTTAAAGGAAGAAAATAATCTTGAGTCTGATTAAGTCTTCATTCTTGTGTTTAGTTTGGAACTTGTCAGAGTGGGCAGACTTCTGATGTAAGATAGACTTTGACACAGAAGTCTAGCATTCTTCAGAACAGAACTTAGAAAAGTTTTGTCAATTTCAAAACATCATAAGAGTTTTCTCCAATAATCTCCCCTTTTTTTATGGTGACAAAACTTTCCTGCAGATTTAAAACTTATATCTTGCGAAACAACACTTTAGCAGTATATGATAACTTATAAAAACATATTGTTATAGATCTGGATAATATCGATTCTGCAACCACAGAAAACACATTAATCTTGACAAAGTTTCAATCCAAATCCATAATCACAACCACAAAAAGTTAACTGAGTTGACTGCGAGTTGACTGCAGAATGTAAAAATTAAACACAACCAGTTCAAACAAACAAGTTAAACCAAATCAAGTTAAATCAAGTTAAATCTGCTCTCATTCTCCCCATTTTTGTCAACAACAAAAAGAAAGAGAAAGTCAAAAAAAGATTAAGAGATAAATGCAATCAGGGTTGTTTAGGAACTCAAACAAGTTAGAAATCCCCTAACGACTGCATTGCCTCCTCAAGCTTCTCCTGGCACTGATGATAAACATTCTCAACCTTGGCTACAGTCTGTGAAACTTGTTGATTCAAAGTCTGAACTTAAGTGTCTAGAAACTGTACCTTGCTAGTGAGAAAATCTGAAGTAGATCTCAAGGTAGTGTGGAGCTTCTGGATCTCAACCTCCATCGCATATTGCTGAGCTTTAAACTCAAAAAGGAGCTCTACTATCCTTGGATAGTTTGCATTAGGTTCTATCTGAGCACTAGCTTCAGCGAATTGAATTTGTGGAGTATTGAGAGATGAGGGAACATCAACTTGATCGAGGGCAGTTTTTTTTGCACCCTAACTTGGAGTAGACTCTTTAACCTTAGCTTCAGGGAACTGAGATGCAAAAACATCTTTAGGGTCTACAGGAGATCTGCTTATACCATCACTCGCATTAGGTGGAGAAGAAGTCCTTGTCTTCTCATGAGCTCTCCATGTTTTTATGCCTCCAGGTGGAGAGGAAATTCCTTCTTCATGTACCTTTTCTTTTTCAAAACGAGAGTGATGTTCTGTCTCAGTTCTTACTCTTTCAGGGTCATCTCTAGTTTTTTCAGAATCCTCTGATAATGTTATTGCAATACTCTCTCCATCAGAGTCATTCTTGTCATCATCCTCACCCTTCTCTTTAGAAACACCTTCTTCTTCTTCATCTTCATCTTCAGCTCTTGCTTCTTCTTCTTCTGCTTCTTCTACCTCTTCTTCATCTTCTCTGTCTCCTCCTTCTCTTTTCTTTGATTTCTCAAAAGCAACAAAGCCTTGAAGATTTCTTAAGGCAATGGCAAAAATGATCAGATCATCTTCATCCTTTTCATCTTGCAGGATAAGTGATCTCCTTTTCTTTATAGTTTCTTGCACAGCTTCCTTGCCTTTGCGCTTTCTCACAGCAATAAATCCTTCCTTGATTCCGCTCGAGGATTCCTTCTTCAAAAGCTCAATGGCCTTAGTCAAATCCTTCAACCTCATTTTGGAGATCATCTTCATTCATTTCTCCATAGAAGCAATAGTTCTTGAAGAAGGCGAAGAGGGAAACTGGATTTGAAAATGGCGGAACAATTTTGTCACCAAGGCAGAGTAGTAATTGGTCTTTTTTCTTCATAATAGTCTTGTACATATGCAGCAGGATAGTATGAGGAAGTGAGAAACGAATCCCATTGCAGATTCCCCACATGATTCTTGTCTCAAATCTAGAAACATCAGTTTTGGAGGTTGCATTGGGTCTAAGGTAGTTGATGACCATTTTGTGCAACAGAATGTTGGAGGCTGGCAATCGAGAGTATGTGATACCTCCACCTTGGCAGTCTGCCCTTCACCAAAAATCTAGTGGCTTGACCGATGGAGATATTGATTGGTCGAAAACCACTTCCTTCAACTCCTAAAATATCAGCCAGGATGTCAACATCCACAACAAAGGCTTTGTCACAAACAGTGAACTAAATGTTATACTGATCAAGGAAAGATAGATTTGGCTAGAAGTATGCTATCAATTCAAGATAAGCCACAACCGTCTTAGCACAAAAAATTTCCAATTGAATGATGGCAAACTTTTCCCTCAAGTTAACTTTTATTGAGTCCAAGAAGTCAAAATCTACTGCTCGAGGGTTTATCACCCCTCTGTTCGGCATCTGGGCATAAACCCTTTTATGCTCCTTGGAACGAAACAATTTCGTTCTTTCACCAGGGACATCAGTAGCCACACCCATTCTGGGTTAAAAATTCATAAAGATTCACTCGTCATCATCCTTATTTTTAGGCTGACTCTTAGAACTAAAACGAGGATCAGAAGGAAAATGAAGAAAAGCCTTTTCTACCGAACCTTTTGATGCCACTCCTAACCTTTCCATGGCTCTTAAGAACAGAGTTTCATTCCCATGCCCATGGCTTTTCAGAAAACTAGTGATAAAGGACATTGGAGAACCACCCTATTTCAGATAACAATAATGCTTGTAAAGAACCTAGGGTGTCAAAACTCTGAGAGGAACTGCATCTTGATCAACTTCTTCTTCCAAAGGCTGACGAGGAAATTCCTAAGGAGAGTCTTCACCATTGAGATCGAAGTGAGTCGATCCTTCTGGCATGTTCTGAGGACCCTGACTTGCGATCCAAGAAGATTTCCTCTGTTGTGACATGGATGCAATCTTGGAAGATTTCGAAGACATGTTCGAGTGAAGAAAAGATGGAAACTTGCAAAGAAATTTTGAGAGAAAAAGTTGAGGGAGAGAGAGAGATTAGATGTTAGGGTTTGGAAAATGCATGTGCTTCGAAAAATAGTATTTTGAGGTTTTTAAACAAATCGAAAAGAGGTAACTGAAACGTCACAAGGAAAATACCTTTTCATAATTAAAATTAAAAATGGTAACTGCTAAAAATTTGAAATTGAATTTCGCAAAAAAATAGTAACTTCCAAAAATAAAATAGGCAAGCATCAATTTAGATAAAATCATACCTGTTCATAACTTACAATCTACAAACAAAATACCTGGATTTGAGAAAATGTTCATACTAAAATGGCTTCCTCAAGTTGAAGTTATGAGTCTAAGCAACTTCAGACTTTAATCGATATGAGAGATAATATTCAGCTTGCTGCGAATATACTCAAATATGTTTTTCTCCAATGGTTTTGTGAAAATGTCTGCTAGCTGATTCTTTAAATCAACAAACTGAACCATAATCTTGCCATTCTAGACATGATCTCTTATAAAATGATGTCGAATCTCTATATGCTTCGCCCTTGAATGAACAAAAGGGTTTCTAGTGAGATTGATAGCACCTGTGTTGTCGCATCTGATCTCTGTGCAGGATTCTTCTATTCCAAAGTCTCTTAGTTGTTGTCTTATCCAAAGAATTTGAGAACAACAACTCCCAAGAGCGACATATTCTGCTTCTGCTGTTGATAATGCCACCGTACTTTGTTTCCTTGATAACCAAGATGCCAGCATTTGTCCCAATAGTTGACAAGTGCCAGATGTGCTCTTTCTATCGACTCTATAACTGGCTAGATTAGCGTTAGGGTAACCAAGAAGTATTAAGTCTCATTCTTTTGGATATCATAGACCCAGCTTTGGAAAAGTCGCAACATATTTTATGATACGTTTAACAGCATTATGATAAGATTCTTTGGATCAAACTGAAATCTAGCACAGATGCACACATTGAATAAAATATCAGGTCTAGAGGCAGTGAGGTAAAGAAGAGAGCCGATCATGCTTCTATATAGTTTCTAATATACTTTCTCTCCTCTTTCATCCTTGTCCAGTTTTGATGAACTCGACATAAGAGTTTCTGTCCTCTTGTAATTCTCCAATCTAAATTTCTTGATAAGATCTTTGGCATATTTCTCATGGTAAATGAATATACCTTTCTTTGATTGTCTGACTTGTAATCCCAGAAATAATGTCAATTCACCCATCTTGCTCACTTCAAATTAATCCTGCATAGATCTTGAAAATTTCTTGCAGAGACTTTCATTAGTAGAACCAAAGATTATATCATCTACATAAATTTGTACAAGTAGAAAATATTTTCCTTCCCTTTTTATAAATAGAGCAGTATCAACCTTTCATTTTTCAAAGCCATTCTAAGTTAGAAACTTACTCAACCTTTCATACCAAGCTCGTGGAGCTTGCTTTAGACCATACAATGCATTTTTCAGTCTGTAGATAGAGTTTGGTTTTCTTGGATCTTCATGTTGGAGAAATCTTCCTTGGGTGTTTTGAAGCTGACAAAACCTTTTCATCAGTCCAGTCTGAAGACTTGTGGACTCTTTCATCAAAGTCTGAAGACCTTCGGACTGCCAGACTCAAGATTCAAAGTCTATCCTCATTGACAGTTTTTAGTTCGTCGAAGAAGACTTATCCAGAACTGGATGTTTTGTTAAGGATTTGACTTTATCCACTGGAGAAGATCTCTTGGCTGGATATAGCATGTCGGAATCCATTATTCAAATCAAGATTGATTTAGGGATTATGGATCTGTTGATTGGCGAAGTATACTTGGAAGATTCTACTTATAGAAACCAAGATCTTGATTGTATGGGCGAGTAGGATTGATGAGCTATCCTCATGTTCCTTAAACAGCTTGAAGATCTTCCTAATTGATTCTGTCCAATGGATAGATTGGAGGAATTCCTTTGGTAAGTGCCAACAGGTATGATGGCATGAAAGAGTATATAAGGAAGACGTTCCGGTTGTTTTGAGTGTGTGCGCGATAGAAGAATTCCAAAGTATGAAGCTCTTCGTTCTTAGTCAATTCATTTGTTGAGCGAAATCTTGTACTTAAAAAAGAGTCTATATCTTTGAGAAAATCTTGAGGAAGTGTGGTAGAGTATCTACACTGTGGAATCAAGGGAGAGCCTTGCTGTAACAACTCTTTTGTTCATAGTGAAATCCAGCAGGTGAGCTGTTAGTGCGGAAGAGTGGACTTAGGCTTGGAATAAGCCGAACCACTATAATCTCTATGTTCATTTTCTCTTCCTTACTCTCTTTTACTTTGATCATAATTCGTTTTATTAACAAAAGGCGGACTTCCTTTCTATTGTCTATCTCCTATTGCTCACTTATCATGAGAAACTATTTTTACACCTATTCACCCCCTCTATGTGCTTATACTAGCAATCTCAATTGGTATCAGAGCTTGTGTACTCACTTATTTTGAAGTGTTTTACTTTAAAGTTAATGATCCATGGCTAGTATGTTGGCAATAGGGCTGGTAGAAGGGCAAAGCAATACCAGACCGCCTTACTTTGATGGAAATGGATACAACATATGGAAAAACAAGATGAAGGCATTCCTAAGATCAAAGAATCCTCTGGAATGGGACGTTGTAGACAAATGAATCATTTCTAAAGCTGCATCTGTCTCAGAGAGAGGAAAAGAAGCTGTTGAGTCTAGTGAAATGACTTAGGAAGAGATAACCAAAGGACAAGCTCTTGATGCAAAAGCAATTTATTCTTTATATTGTGCTTTGTCACCTACTGAATGTAATAGAATATCTTCTTATGTTACATCGAAAGAAGTTTGGGATAGATTACATATTACCTATGAACGAACCGATCGAGTGAAAGAAACCATAATCAACATTCTCCTTGGTCAATACGAAGCCTCCAAAATGAAATCAAGAGAATCTATTTGTGGCACCCCTTAACGGCCCCCGATCCGATTAGGGTCGCCACAGTTCACTTACCATTCACTTACCCTGTTAACATGTCACTCTGATACCATTTCAATTGCAGCGGGTCCATACAACCGTGGGGGTTTACACCTTTTTTTTTTCTTTTTTTTGATAGGTCCCTTGCGCAATTCATATACGGAAGCACATCCATCAACTCCCTTCCCTATATTCAAAAGACGATGCACACCAACTAAACGTCTTATATAAGTTAAAGCCGAACACGTTTATTTACATAAAGCAGATGGACATCTTTAGTCGGTTTATCGAAATGCCATAGCTTTCTATACATGACTATACTCCAAAAGATGACCGACATCTCCTCTAACAGTCATATACTTAAAGTCCATCAATCAGTGTCGACGTCCAAAAGTTCCTCCCTTTGATATCCTCCTCCTCGCAATCATATCCAACCACTTGATTCATCTACTGGTAGCAGTGGCAGTAGAGGTATCTTATCTAATATGAAATGTTATTTCCCAAAAGAGGTGAGTATAACCACTCAGCAAGTAAAAGAATCCAATAGCCACTCAATGTATCATACAATACAATCACAACATCGTACATGCCATTCATGTATCCATGCATACTTACCTTGAAGCCATGCATTTACCATCATACATATTCATCACAATCATAACACATATATGTCGTCATGTCGTAGGTTATTATCATTATGTCATACATATGTATCATTATATTATAGGTCGCCATTATATTATGCATATGTCATCATCATTATGTCTTAGACATATCATCATCATATCATATCATATCATATATCACCATCATCATGACATCGTCCTATCATACACATGTCATCATCATCATGGCATCATCATATCATATCATATATCATCATCATCATGACATCATCCTATCATACACATGTCATCATCATCATGGCATCATCATGTCATACATGCATATCATCATGCCATAGGTGATCATCATCACATCATATCATGCATGCATATCAATTTCAATTTTTAATTTCCAATTCGATCACCACATCACTTTCTCGGGATCATCAATTTCATCCCATACTTTACACTCGCGCCCCATCCAGGCATCTCAAGAAAAACCTCCGGCATTCAGCCATTTAAGGCCACCGGGTATCCGGCCCCCCACATTCCGGGCATCTCGCATCCCAATTGGCATCATGAGGTATCCTCTCGGGCAAAGACCTCCAACGAGGCTTCCGGCATTTACACTCCCTGGCCGGGCATCCCACTCCCCAACTGGCATCATGAGGCATCCCCTTGGGCACAAACCTCTAGGGCTTCCGGCACCCCTAACTTTCCAGGCATCTTGACACTCCCGAGGATAAATCCGACCTTGTATCTCAATACAATCCGGCTTCCGGCACCCCCATCCCGGGCATCCTGATACTCCCAGGGCATTATCATCCGCCACAACAATCTCCTCATTTTTCATTATCCATGTTCACCAATTTTGGTCTTAATTTAGCATGGCATATGATGTGATGGCAAACAAGTGATATTCAGCATTGAATTTACACATGTATCTCAATCCATTGTCATGCATACATCAAGACCTTACCGTACATGCTACATAGTACAATTCTTTATGAAATCAAATTTATGGAATTTATGCCGATTAATATAATCCATTTCTCATGCCCTTTTTACATTTATTTAAATTCCAGCTTGTGCCACTTTCAAAATATCAAAATATTAAATTTAATATCTATATAATTCTCAAAAATCATAAAATTAAGGCAAGTGATAATCAAGACAATAGGATAATGATTTCATGCAAAATACATGGCCAAATAGAATTCCACACAAATCCATAATTCACACAAAACAGCATATAATTTTTGGATGAAATCAGAATGCACAGTCTCCGAAGAAATTCGATTAAAATATCCATACGACCTCCAAAAATTATGAAATTTTACCAAGTTATATTCCGACCTTAAAGTACATTTTTCATGCAGAATTCCAACTCAGATTATTTTTAGGTTATTTTCTACAGTCACACGAAGCTTCTGGATCAAACACCGAATCGTCCAGTACATGCTTCTCCGAAATACTGAGTTTTCACCTACCTATTCTTCTTCGTTTCCTCTGAAATTTGGATATGTTCTACATCAAGATGTTATCTACAAGTTTCATGAAGATATATAAGTCAAATAACCAGATTATAGTCGTCATTTAGGTCCATGAAGTCTCGGGTGTCTTGTAATACATCTCCAGAATTACCGTCTTCAAGATCTAGTCGATTTACTAGGTTATACTTGTTCATTTTGCTTAAATTTTGAGTATGTTGTATTTTAAGATGTCCCCTACAACTTTTATCCAAAAAGCGAAGAGATATTCTTAGCACAACTCAACATGCAACCACAAATCCATCAAGAGGTCAGTGAAATCGTTCCAGATTTGAGGTCTCCGTAGGATGTGAGAGTTTAACCCCTTAAATCTCCATAATTTTCCACCAAATTTTAGCATGTTGTAGTTTAAGATGTGAGCTACAACTTTGATGAAGAGATAAGAGTCAAAATCAGCTCAAAACATGCATGCAAGCTCTCACAAGGTTCTGACTCAAACAGTTCACGCGAGAAACATTCCAGATCTAGCGTCTCCGTAGGATGAGAGTTTAACCCCTTAAATCTCCATCATTTTCCACCAAATTTTAGTATGTTGTAGTTTAAGATGTTAGATACAACTTTCTTGAAGAGATCAAAGTCAAAATCGAGCTCAAAACATGCATGCAAGCTCTCACAAAGTTCTGACTCCAATGGACTCATGCGAAAACAGCATGCACTTCAAAAACAAACACAATAGCTTCATTTCCATGCTTCCAAACGTCCTAGAATTCGACCATACATGCAAAACATTGGTGCAAGAGTAGAAAGTGGATTCCCAACTTGCCTCTAGACCACACGAACGACGGCACACGGGCGGACGGACGGCGTGCGATGGTGACTCCTTCTTCTTGGCTTCTCCTCCCTCTCGGCCTCACTCTCCCACTGTCTCGCACAATCTCTCTCCCTTTGGCTTGGACAGAAAGCCCTCACCAGCCACTCTCTCTCTCCTCCTTTTATTTCCCCTAAACTTAATCACTGCATCTGCATGTGGCCGCTCAAGATGGCCAATGCATGAAGCCCTCCTCTTGCCACTTGGCATTTTGAGAGAGACACATGGCCTCTTCCATGCAAAGATGGGCCTCCACCTTCGGCTGGGCTTGGGCTAGCAATGGACCGGCGATTCCTACTCCTTTGGGCTCCACAATTAGGCCCAAATGGCCGAAAATGGGGTGAGGTCATGGGCTGGTTTTAAGCTAAGACTTTGGCCCATATCTCATCTTAATAATCCTCCTCAAACCTAAATCTTATAAACACCTAATTGAAATTTATAAATCACAAAACTTTGTGACCTATCTTAATAAATTCCAATTCATAATCCTTCATGGCCAAAAATAGAAATAATTATTCACGATAGGCTTGGCCAAAGTCTTAATGCAAGACATTAATTTGAGAGCCCCTAATGACTGGCAAGGAATTTCAGGATGCCACACTATTACTGACATGTTTAGTCGTTTTACAGAAATCGTGAATGGTCTTGAAAATCAAGGTCAACCAATTTCTGATGCCATGAAAGTAAGCAAGCTACTGCGCGAACTCTCCAAGGATTGGAATCACATAAAGACCTCAATAAGGGAGACACAAAGAATTATGCCACTTTCAGTTGATGAATTGGTTGGGACTCTTCAATCTTATGAAGTGGAGCGAATCAACGAAGACAAAGATCCTAAAGGTAAGAAATCCATTGTATTAAAATCTAATGATGATTCTAATGTCACAGATTCTGAAGACGATATGGATGAGGAAGAGCTTGCTCTCATGATAAGAAGATTCAGAAAGCTGAACAGAAAAGGAAGAAGATTCAATCCAAAGAAACAGAGTTTTCAAAAGCAATAGAGTAGGTCTGCTGAGGATGATGAATCCAATAAAGATGTAGTCTACTTTGAATGTAAGAAAAATTGACACATCAGACCCAACTGTCCCATTCTGAGAAAAAAGAAAGGAAAAGCTGAGAAATATCGAAAGGTACTCAAAGCAGAAACTTTGAGTGATACAGAATGTGAAGAAAGTGATGATGACTATGCCAACATTTGTCTCATGGCTCAATCAAATTCAGATTCAGACTCTAAGACAGACTCAAATTCAGATAATGAAATCGAGGTAAGTAATTTGAAAATCCCTACTAAAATCTCTAGATACATTAATGAATTGTGTCATAGTCTCAAAACTCCTCTTAAAAGGATTTCTGAACTTAAAAGAGAAAATTCTGCACTAAAACAACAAGAAAATGTTTTGAAAGAAAAGGTCAAAATTTTAGACAAAAATGTTTCTACCTTGAAAGAAAATGAAGGCAATCTTTCAAAAGAAAATGCATTCTTGAAAAATGATATCTCAAATCTTTCTAAAATATTTTCTATAGGATCTGAGAAACTGGAAAAAATTCTTTCTACTCAAAGACCTTATTTCAATAAATCTGGTTTGGGAATGACTGCAGAAACCATTCCTCTAATTGATTTTCCTCTGGTAAAGAAAAGAATTAAGCAAAGACTTACAAGAGATGCTTACAAAAATCATTTCCAAAGAGTTTTTGTAAAACCTATAGATCGTAATGCTCTTAAATGTTCAAAATGCAACACCTCAGATCATTTTGAAAAAGAATGTCCTATGGTTTGGAAACCTGTTAAGAAAGTATGGGCAGAGACCGTATATAATGCTAACACCAATGGACCCAAGAAAATATGAGTACCAAAGAAAGCTTAACTCTCTTTTCTAAATGCAGGTCACTATTAAGAAAAATGTTAAATGGTATCTAGATAGTGGATACTCAAGACATATGACAGGAGATTCAAATTGCTTCATAAAACTCATACCAGTAAATGGTGGAAAAGTCTCATTTGGAGGAAACAACAAAGGAAGAATTGTGGGATTCGGAACTGTAAAGATTGGAAACCTCACAATCAGCAATGTTTCCTTAGTGGAAGGACTCAACTACAATTTGCTTAGTATCAGTCAGCTGTGCGATACTGGTTTCAAAATCAACTTTCAAGAGGGAATATGTTCAGGAACCAGTAAAGATTCTACTCAGTCATTCATGGATCGAAGACATGGAAATATCTACCTCTTGGATGTGAAACCAGTTAAATCGCAATGTCTAATCTCAATTTAAGATGAAGCGAACTTATGGCACAGAAAACTTGGGCACATCACTATGAAGTAAATAGCCAAAATTTCAGCAAAGAAGCTTGTTCGTGGTCTACCCAATTTGTCATACCAAAAGTCTTATCTATGCACACCATGCGTATTGGGAAAGCAGGTAAAAAATTCCTTTAAACCAATAAATCAAGTTTCCACTAATCGTGTACTGTAGCTTCTGCATATGGATCTCTTTGGACCAACCAGAACTCAGAGCATTGGAATTAAGAAATATTTCCTAGTAATTATGGATGACTACTCTCGATTTATTTGGGTATATTTCCTGGTAAAAAATTCATTTACCATGACTACTCTTGATGAACTCGACATAGGAGTTTCTGTCCTCTTGCAATTCTCCAATCCAAATTTCTTGATAAGATCTTTGGCATATTTCTCATGGTAAATGAATATACCTTTCTTTGATTGTCTGACTTGTAATCCCAGAAATAATGTCAATTCACCCATCTTGCTCACTTCGAATTAATCCTGCATAGATCTTGAAAATTTCTTGCAGAGACTTTCATTAGCAGAACCAAAGATTATATCATCTACATAAATTTGTACAAGTAGAAAATATTTTCCTTCCCTTTTTATAAATAGAGCAGTATCAACCTTTCATTTTTCAAAGCCATTCTAAGTTAGAAACTTACTCAACCTTTCATACCAGGCTCATGGAGCTTGCTTTAGACCATACAATGCATTTTTCAGTCTGTAGACAGAGTTTGGTTTTCTTGGATCTTCATGTTGGAGAAATCTTCATTGGGTGTTTTGAAGCTGACAAAACTTTTCTATCAGTTTAGTCTGAAGACTTGTAGACTCTTTCATCAAAGTCTGAAAACCTCCAGATTGCCAGACTCAAGATTCAAAGTCTATCCTCATTGACAGTTTTTAGTCCGTCGAAGAATACTTATCCAGAACTGGATGTTTTGTTAAGGATTTGACTTTATCGACTGGAGAAAATTTCTTGGCTGGATATAGCATGGCGGAACCCATTATTCAAATCAAGATTAATTTAGCGATTGTGGATCCGTTGATTGGCGAAATATACTTGGAAGATTCTACTTATGGAAACCAAGATCCTGATTGTATGGGCGAGCAGGATTGATGGGCTATCGTCATGTTCCTTAAACAGCTTGAAGATCTTCCTAATTGATTCTGTCCAACGGGTAGATTAGAGGAATTCCTTTGGTAAGTGCCAACAGGTATGATGGCATGAAGGAGTATATAAGGAAGGCGTTCCAGTTGTTTTGAGTGTGTGCGCGATAGAAGAATTCCAACGTCTGAAGCTCTTCGTTCTTAGTCAATTCATTTGTTGAGCGAAATTTTGTACGCAAAAGAGAGTCTATATCTTTGAGAAAACCTTGAGGAAGTGTGGTAGAGTATCTACACTGTGGAATCAAGGGAGAGCCTTGCTGTAACAACTCTTTTGTTCATAGTGAAATCCAGCCAGTGGGCTGTCAGTGCAGAAGAGTGGACGTAGGCTTGGAATAAGCCGAACTACTATAATCTCTGTATTCATTTTCTCTTCCTTACTCTCTTTTACTTTTATCATAATTCGTTTTGTTAATAAAAGGTGAACTTCCTTTCTATTGTCTATCTCGTATTGCTCACTTATCACGAGAAACTATTTTTACACCTATTCACCCCCCTCTAGGTGCTTATATTAGCAATCTCACTTCAAACCTGGTGGTTGTTCCACATAAACTTCTTTTGGAATGAATCCATTGAGGAAAGAACTTTTGACATCCATCTAAAATATGAGTTGAAATTTTGGAAACAAGCAAAAGCAAGCAAGAATCTAATTGCTTTTAACCTTGCTACTAGTACATAGGTCTCATCATAGTCTATTCATTCTTCTTGTGTGTATCCTTTCGCCATGAGTCTTGCTTTGTTTCTGATCACTTTTCCCTTCTCATCCAACTTGTTTCTGAAAACCCACTTCGTTCCAATAATAGATTTGTCTTTGGGTTTTGGAATCAACTCTCACATGTCATTGATCCTGAATTGTCTTAGTTCTTCCTGTATAGCTTCTATCCAGCTTTCATCTAACAGTGCTTCTTCTACTCCTTTTGGTTCTATCTCAGAAACAAGTGCTAAAGCACTAGAGTCTTCTCGTGCTTTGGATCTAGTGCAAATTCCTTCATCAATGTTGCCAATGATGAGTTCTTTGGGATGACTTAACTTGTGCTTCTAGTTGTTATTTGGCCTGAGAGTCCGTTGATCCTCCGTTCCATTTGAATCTTCTTGTTTTGCTTGTTGCTTTACTCCTGAAGTCTGAGCTTCTTCGGGGGAAACAGACTTTGTTAAGTCTGGAACTAGTTCATACTCTTCAAGTTGAACTTGATCTTGTTGGATTTGCATATTTTCTTGAAATATGACGTTCATAGATTCTTCCATAGATTGAGTCTTTTTGTTAAAGACCCTATAAGCTTTGCTTGTCATAAAGTACCCAAGAAAAATTCCTTCGGCTGATTTTTCTTCGAACTTTCGAGATCGATCATTTGCATTTTCAAAATAAAGCATTTACAGCCGAAAACATGAAGGTAGGAAACATTTGGCTTATTTCCTTTATATACCTCATAGGGAGTCTTCTCTAGAATAGGCCTTAAGAACACCCTGTTGATAATATAACATCCAGTAGAAACTGCTTCTACCCAAAAGCGAGAGGGTATTTTGCTTTCTATCAATAGAATTCTGGCCATCTCCTATAAAGATCTATTTTTCCTGTCCACAACCCCATTTTGTTCTTGAGTATATGGAGAGAAGAAAAAATGCTGAAAACCAGAATCATCACAGAAGTCTGCAAAATCTTGATTTTCAAATTCACCTCCAATTATAGTGAGATTCATGCGAAAATGTATCCCCTTTAAAGATGTAGTTAAAGGAAAGAAAAATTTTACTTAATAGAACACTAATTAATTTAGGTTTCGACCTCTAGTTATAGTGAGATTCATGCGAAAATGTATTGGCGAGAGCGTTTCTCTTTGAAACAGTAAGCTGTTCTACAGAAGACAACAAAACCTTAGGTAGTTCTATGAATTTTCTGTAATTTTCTAGAAATAATTGGACCTTAAACCCTTAAAGAAAATTGTAGGAAACATCTTTAGGAACAACATATCAAAATTTGAGAAGAAATGGTCATGGTTCGAGTAGTGAAATGATCTTTCTTCTGTAGGTACTCAATCTGGAAAGTTGCTGCAGAATTTTAAGAAAGAAGACAGCAAATTACTGCTCTTAATAAATTGAGATATAGGCTTAGGTTTCTTCATGGAATATGTTAAGTTATGTCCCTTCTATAACATACTAAAATTTCGTAACATTCCAATAAGATTAGATGTACTTTCTGTGTCTGTGTTTGAAACTGCCCATATTAGCTTATATACTGTCTTGATCTGAGAATGTACATCGGTTGTTGTGTCTCTTGTACCTGACTTTCATGACATATGTGGAGTCTAATGATCTCATGATAGTGGTTAGTTTGTGCATGAACATGACTCTTCCATCATTTGAAGTGTGGTCATTGTATAGTCACCAATTGTGGCTTGTGCGTGCAATGAGTGTGACATGAGTGAAGTCTTGTGTGAGCATGAGTTCTGCTTGATGTAATTGTGTGCTCTCGAGGCCTTGTGCATTCTATGATGTGATATTATTGAAAGGTGTGATGTATGGAATGTGTGAATTAAATGAGTAAGAGATTTCCATTGGTACTGAGATGCCGGTGATGCCCCGGGGAGTGGGATGCCCATGCTATGTGTTCTCGGATGCTTGGGTTGTGTGACACTGGGATGCCTCGAAGTGAGATGCCCATGATAGCAATATTGTGGAAGTCCGGATGTGGGATTCCGGAAGTGACTTTATTGGGTTGGCGGTGTTCCAATGGGTAAAATGATTGAGGGTGGACTTGATATACACACTATAATATAAATTCCACTTGGCGTGTGAGTTTCACCTGCTGTTGTTGCATTTCATCTTGGTACAGATTTAGAGCGAGAGGTATATAGGTGCATTTAGCATGTTTGGTATGGAGTGATCATTCATGTGATGTCTCAGTATTCGTTTAGTTATACCTGTGACAATCCTGTCTTAGTATCTTAAGTTATTTGGTTATGTTCTCTTGTTTTTCTTCGGTAGCTATGGATTGTCTAGGTTAGGGTCTTATTATTTCTTTACTGGGCATCGCTCATTCCTTATTTTTTTTAGATCATTAGTATGGGTGTGCCACCGATTGCTCGTTATGGGGTGATAGCGCGTATTGATGTTTCTTTCCATGATGTGTATGTTCCTGATATGGAGCTGACCTATACGAAGTATGAGGCTACGCTGTGGATGGACGATGGTAGAGTAGATATGATTCCAATGAGGTTTGTTGCGTGGTTCATAAACCATGAAGGAGAGTTGTTTGGCCCCCTTCATTTTGATGCTGAAGGACCTGGAGTCAAGACGGGAGGTGCTTAGGTGCCAGATCGTGTAGAAGCTAGAGAAGATGTCTTTTGTTTTTTGATAGATGTGGGCTAGTGTGGGATAGTGAAGTTAGGAACCCCTCACTTTTTTCCCTGGCTGTTTACTTACACTTCTGTTTTTAATATGCAAGTATGTTGTATATAGGGAAAAAAAACTTGTAAGCAATCCAGGTTGATTTTTGTAAGCCCGAATTTTTTAAAAAGAAAGTAATGAAGCTTCTCATGATCTTTATATATGATCTTAGTTGGATTGTCTAATATTAAATTATAGGACTATTGCAGGGTGACCTTGTGATATAAAACTTTAGATCTTAAAATGTCCATGTTATACATGCTAATCGATTAAAGGTGGGCGCTATAGTCCGACAATTGTAATCAATGTGACATCCTGAATTTCAGGTTCTGATTTCGATTGGATAAAATGGGCCTTTCGTCAACATGACTATAGTGTTTTTCTCTGAGTTGGCTACTTACAAGATAACTGACCTATCCGGTGAAGCCATTCAGGGATTTTAAACGCAATAGACTTGAGAATTCGACCAGGAATCGACTGCTCAACCGTGCTAGTTTGCAAGGGTCATTACGGCATTGTCAAAATCGATCAGAGACCGGAGATAGATCGATTCGACTGAGATGTGTGATCAAGTGTGGGTGATGCCACCTGACTGCAAAATTCTCATCGATCGGTACTAAACCGACTTTCTGTCGTTTTGGGTACCCTGTGCCCATATTTGAAACCTTGAGATTTTCACGATCATCGAGAGTCGCCAATGTGTCGAATGGGTTCATTGTGGTTCGCAGAAAATTGACCACGGGTCAATTGCACCAAAAAATTCCTAGAAGCTACCCGATAGGTAAGGTCACATTAAAAGCGCGTTTGATTAAAAATAACCACGAATTTGAATTCGATTTCAGAAATTGGAAGTCCTGTCGTGTCATGAGTCATTCTAGGAACGTCGACTCACCTTTTGAGGAAATTCCGGTGAGTTCGGGATTTTTACGGAAAACCGGATCGGACAATGCGGAAAATGAGTGGAAATTCGGATTGGCTAATTTGAAGAGACTTTTGACATCTGGTGTAAGTGAATCAGTGGATGGAAGTTGTTTGGGCTTTTTCTGATTTCAAATTGGACCTCAACCGAATTTATTTGTTCAAAAAATCGGATTCTGGGAAAAATGAAATAAAAATCGGTTTTGAAGGAAATTCGTGAGATGGGGAAATCGATTCATCCCAGTCTTCATCGAGACTTCAAATTGTGCCATTGGTAAAGAATTAGACCCAAGATGACCAATCGACGAAGTTGGTTGAAGTTGAGCAAAGGGTGTTTATGTTTTGTTTAATTTTCTCTCCATTCTCCTTGGATCCACGCATTCATGCACGTACCCCTCTTCGGCCGACAACACCCAAGAACATCTTCACTTTGAAAATTTCTTTGGTCTTCATTTCTTCAAATGTTGACCAATGGGACCGCCCTTCCTTCCTATCCATTTGCGGTCACATCTCCCCCTCTCTTTCATTATTTCTCCATTTTTCGCACGTTCCTCATTACTTCATCCGACAATCTCTCTCTCACACGAAACCCCCTGCAGTCTTCAATTTCTTCTTTTCCTTCGACCGGTCTTCTCTTTTATCCTTTTTCACTTGCTTCCCACGCCAGGGCAGCTGAACCCTACTCCCTCACGTCTTCTGCTTTCTTTAATTTGCTTGGACGGAAGCAAACCCGCAGAAGCAGCCCCACGATTCCTCTTCTCCTCTACCATGGCCGCACTCACGCATGCCCTCATCCCCACCGAAGCCACCACTTGTCTGCGGCTCATCTTCCCCGAGTCAAACCAGCGGGTTCTCCAGCGAAGCCTCCCTCAATTTCTTCGCATCTCTCTCTGCCGAATTGCTACCCCACGTTCCTCCATCGAAGACCCAACTGAAATCCCTCAACCGCTTCCCCTCTACTAGCGAATTCTCTACGCCAGCATCACCTTGCTGACCTCCTGTTTTGTTGACCACCGAGCGGGCTTCAATCCGCGTGTCTTCCATCTTCAGCCAGCAGCTGCTCCCTCCGTCTCTGCCACATCCCAGTTAACCGAAGCAGCGTTGAAAGCAATGAAATTGACTCAGCATCGGGCGAAGTTCCCTTGCCAGCGAAGCTCGAAGCAACCGAAGCAGCAGTCCAGCGTTTCCGCGTGGTCTTCCCCAGCTCGACGCTGCAAGCCGTTGCTTCCTTCGCTCGCGTCTTCGGCCCAGTCCGTGAGGCCAGCGTCCATCTCTTTTGCTCGTGGACCAACCACAGCGAGCCCACTCTGATTTTTCAGCGGCCCAATCCAACAGTTCAGCCTGCGTGGAGCTCGACCCATTTTCAGCACTATTAGCCCAGCAAGCCTAACCTGTTTGCAGCCCAGTTTTTGAGGCCCAATTTCCAGCAAATCAATTGAAGTCAGGCCCACCGAATCAGTGGACTCAGCCCAGCTCGAGCAGCGAGCTTGTAGGCCGATTTCGGCCCCAGTTTGACTCCGGTTGGCGGACCCGCTTTGAAGAGAATCGAGTCTTGTCACGTGCTTGTCGATTTGATCCAATCAAATCTTAAATCAAGTGAGTTTTACTCACTAATGCTTTCTTAGTTTGCTAATTATGCCTAAGGGTTGATTAGATTTAATTAAATGCAATTAGGTGGTTAAATTAGGTTAGAACAATTAAATTAGTGATTTGAGGATGCATGTTAGGTGGTTAGCTATAGCCATTAGGGAGTAGAAATGCTCTATTATTTATTGAATGTATCTCGGGATTTTTCCCGACCCGTTTCGGGCTCCAATAAGGCAATATGGGCCTAAATTGGATTTTTAATATTTATTTTTTTATTTTTCGAAATTAATTATTTAATTAATTATTTTTCCGGAAATTCAACTGGGATGGCCGGTGACCGAAATTTCGTGCCGATTGTCATGGTGCAGTCCATTTATTTAATTGAGCTTTAATTTTTATGGAATTGATTTAAATTGTGAAATTTGAGGAATTGTCTCAAATTGTTTATTATTGAGTATTTGATTGGTAAAGGCCGAGCATGGATATATAGTGCCAGTACGTTGATGGGCTATATAGTAGGGAGAATGGTGAGAGCTAACTGAGAACATTATTGGTTGAGACCAATCGGGTACGATATTATTGGATATACGTGGTTCGGTGATCGGAAGTATCACTGGCGAAAACGGCGCCTTAAAGAACGCACGTAAATGACTTATAGACAAACGGGGTTCGGTGATTAAGGAAATATCACTGGTGAAAACGACGCCTTAAAGAACTCACGATGTTGTCTATAGCCGATGTCACCTTGGCGAAAACGGCGCCCTAGAAAGGACACGTGGTTCGGTAATCGAGGATGTCATTGGTGAAAACGGCGCCTTAAAGAACGCACGGTGTCGGTGATCGGTATGTCATTGGCGAAAACGACGCCCGAGAAACACATGTGATTTGCTGAATGAGTATACCATTTGGAAATTATGGTATAAGTGGGAATGACCTAGAGATGGTCGGATTGACATGTAATCGACTAAGTCGATTGATCAATACTTGATCGTATGTCATGAATTGTTTGAATATATGTGTTTAACCTTAAATTGCAGGTTGGAACTAAGGCCAAGATAAGTCCCCTGACCTGTGCGTGGTTAGGCAACCTAAACGGTGTATTGGTTTACTAATCGGGTATTAGGGGGTAGAGCTTGCTGAGACGTGGTCTCATGGGTTATTGAATAACCATTTCAGGTCCTTGGATGCAGGATACTTGGATTTTGATGATCTCGAAAGTCCAGTGCAGTCTGCCGAAGGCTCCAGTTGAAGTGTAGAGGATGATGGAGAGGAGGACAGGAACCCGTAGTTTGTAGAACCCCACTCTTGTTTGTAGACCTTAGTTTTACATTGGCTGAAGTTGAATTTGACTTAATAGTTCACCTTGTATATATAGGTGCACTGGTTTGCAATGTATATATGAGTGAACGTTTTAAAGGTTTGAAATTTAATCCTACTATGTTATCCCAATGTTTTATTGTCTGGGGATAATTTTTATGCTTCCGCATGTGCTTAATATATGAAAAGGTCGGCGATGCGTCCTGGGACGTCGCTATTAATCAACCAAGCTAAGGGATGTGTGCGTGCCTAAGGATCGGGGCGTGACAATCAATAAGTCCTGTAAGTTGATAATCCATATAATTTCCGCTTGCGCTTAGTATGTGACGCTACTGGGACATCACAGCTTTGCTTGTTTTGGTATCAGAGCATAGGTTTACCTGGAGTGATAAGATGTGGTAGTGATAAGGACGGATAGTACGGACGTATGCGTTAGAATATCGATATTTTCCTTGTTAGTATTATTATTTTATAGGGAACAAGTAACTTATGTTACTTATAGGGTATTAGTAACAATTGTCACAATTGTTACTTATTAGTTTTGTGAGGAGACTCGGTCGACTAATGAATAGTGACCGATATGCAGAAATCAAGAGCCATCAAGATGAGTAGAAATGGACAGGGAATGGCAATAGGTGGGTCTTCCTCAAGGGCGGATCCCCGTGTGGAAGGAATTTTGGAAGCACTTGCTAATGTAGGAGCCTTTTTGGATAGGCAAGCCCAACAATAGGTATAAGGTGAACGCAAAATGCAAGGTTTGGTAGAGCAATTTCTGAAATTAAAACCATCTAGATTTGCTAGATTGGGAGATCCCATAGAAGCGAAGTTGTGGGTAGATGAAATGGAAAAGATATCTGCGTTGTGAAATTGCACTGATGCATAAAAGGTGTCTCTAATAGAGTATCAACTTCAAGGAAATGCCTTTCATTGGCAGAGAGCAACGAAAAGGACGATATTCCCCGATGATGTGGAGGTGACTTAGACCGGATTTGTGGTAGCCTCCTATAGTAAGTACTTTTCAAATTGTACAAGAGATAAAAAGGTCATGGAATTTATGCAGTTAAATCAAATAACCTGACAGTGGACCAAAACGAGGTGAAATTTGCTGAACTCTTTAGATTTGCCCCTAGATTAGTAGAGTATCTGGAAGATAGGGCTAAGAGATTCTTGAATGGGTTAAGGCCTAATATAAGAGGACGGTTGGTGCTTTTAAACTTGAAGGATTATAGTGAGTTGTATGAATGGGCACAACTGGTGGAAAGGGATTTGATGTCAAGGGATTAGACGTCGGTATATCAAGTAAGGCCACAATCTCGAGGGGTCCCATCTAATTTTCGCTATGATAAAAGGTATCACCAAATTGGAAAGTGACCATTTGTGCAAAACAATAAGAATAAGGTCGGAAATTCTAGAAAGGTATGGAATAATCAACCAATAGGACGGCCATAGTACGGAAACAATGAGTGTTGCCAGTGTAGTAGATCACTCGGATTTGGACCATGCCAAGGGACAAAGGCTTGCTTTAGTTGCGGGCAACTAGGACATTACGTTAGAGAATGCCCTCGGAGAAGGACGCAGCAACCACAACCATAACAGACTTTGGGTAGGCCATTACCACCAGAAAATAACCAGCAATCGCCAATTGAAGGAAGGATTTATGCAGTTACTCAGGACAAGGCTGAAGGGTCTCAAACCATCATTACAGGTATCATTTCCCTATCAAATCAAAATGCTTATGCTTTATTCGATATAGGAGCAGCCCATTCCTTTGTATCTGCTCATTTTGTATGATTGAATAAGATGGAACCAAAATCATTAGAGGTACCCCTTAGCGTTTCTACTCCGTTAAAGGATGTTGTTTTATCTACCTTGGTGTGTAGGGATAGTAGAATTCTTATAGGTGGAAAAAAATTTGTTAGCTGATTTGATGGTATTAGTTATGTATGATTTCGATGTAATTCTGGGAATGGATTCGCTACATAGACAATGAGCCAATGTGGATTGTTATAGAAAAATGATTGGATTCGATCCACCGGATAGACCAAGTTTTGAATTTTATTAGGGAAGGACAACCCCTTCTGTGCCTTTTATTACTGCACTAGAAGCCCATTGACTTCTTAGAAATGGTTGCCAAGGATATTTGGCATGTGCGGGTGAGCAAGCCAAGAAGGAGGTACGACTTGAAGATGTTCCTATAGTACAAGAATTTTCTGATGTATTTCCCAAGGAATTGCCAAGATTACCCCTAAAGCGAGAAGTTGAGTTTACCATTGAATTGGCACCTGGTACGGAACCCATATAGAAAGCTCCATATAGGATGCCATTAACATAATTGAAGGAATTGAAGGTACAGTTACAAGAACTACTCGATAAATGATTCATTAGACCAAGTGTATCACCATGAGTTGCACTAATGTTATTTGTTAGAAAGAAAGATGGATCACTATGCCTTTGTATTGATTACAGGCAATTGAATCAAGTGGCAGTTAAAAATAAGTATCTGTTACCAAGGATCGATGACCTATTTGATCAGTTACAAGGAGCATCAGTTTTCTCGAAAATTGACCTATGGTCAGGATATCATCAATTACGGGTAAGGAAGGAGGACATTCCTAAAGAAGCTTTTCGAACTTGATATGGACACTACGAATTCTTGATTATGCCATTTGGACTAACAAATGCCCCGGCAGCTTTTATGGATCTTATGAACAGAGTATTTAAGCCTTTTATGGACCAATTTATGATAGTCTTTATAGATGATATTCTAGTGTATTCAAAAGGACAAGGTGATCATGAAGAGCACTTAAGGATTATACTACATATCCTTGGGGAACACTAGCTTTATGCCAAATTTAGCAAATGCAAATTTTGGTTGGACCGAGTGACTTTTCTAGGACATGTGGTGACCGGTGAAGGGATATCGATGGACCCAATTAAAGTCGAGGCTGTGATAAACTGGCCTAGACCTTCGACGGTGACAGAAATGTGAAGTTTTCTAGGTTTAGTTGGATATTATCGAAGATTTGTGGAAGGATTCTCTTGAATTCTAGGACCATTAACGTAGCTGACCCGAAAGAATTCAAATTTCGAATGGTCAGAGTAATGTGAGCAAAGTTTCCAAGAACTCAAAAAGAGGTTGATGACGACACTAGTGTTGACAATACCCTTAGGATTTGGAGGTTTTGTAGTGTATAGCGATGCATCCCATAAGGGATTGGGTTATGTTCTAATGCAACACGGGAAAGTTATTGCGTATGCATCGAGACAATTGAAACCATATGAATTGAATTACCCTACTCATGACTTAGAATTAGCTACCATTATTTGTGCTTTAAAGATTTGGAGGCATTATATATATGGAGAAAGGTTTGAGATTTATACAGACCACAAGAGTTTAAAGTACCTATTCTCCCAAAAAGAATTGAATATGAGACAAAGGCGATGGATGGAATTACTTAAGGACTATGATTGCGAAATTCTGTATCACCTGGAAAAGCCAACAAAGTGGTGGATGCCCTTAGTCGGAATTCGGCGATGAAGATAGCTAATATGATGGTCAAGGAATGGAACTTGCTGGAAGCAGATTCAAATTCTAAGTTCAAAGTGGAGATGAGTGAGTCTGCTGGTATAATAGCTACGCTCATAGTTGAACCTGAAGTTGTACAACGAATTAAGACCATACAATAGTTAGACCCTGAAGTATTGAAAATTTGAGATGAAACCTTAAAAGGAAAGAGGCCGGATTTTCAAGTTTCGGATGATGGAATAGTTAAATTCCATGGGCATCTTTGTATGCCTAATAACGATGAGATAATGAGGGAAATTCTAACAGAAGCTCATTGTAGTAGTTATAGCATCCACCCAGGAAGTACAAAGATGTATAGGAATCTTCAACAATATTTTTGGTGGAATGGGATGAAGTCTGATATTGCTAAGTACGTCGCAAGATGCTTGACGTGTCAACAGGTGAAAGCTGAACATCGAAAACCTAAAGGATTGTTAAAGCCATTAGAGATTCCAGATTGGAAATGGGAACATGTAAACATGGACTTTGTACAAGGGTTACCAAGGACTTTAAGTGGGCATGACTCAATCTAGGTAATAGTAGACCGGGTAACAAAATCAGCTCACTTTTTAGCTGTAAGGATAAACTATTCGCTAGAGAAGTATGCCACATTGTATGTTAAGCAAATAGTACGGCTACACAGTTTCCTTGTAACCATAACATCAGATCGAGACCCATGATTCACGTCGAATTTTTGGAAGAGTCTTCAAGTTGCCTTAGGGACCAAGCTCCAATATAGTACTGCCTTTCATCCACAAACGGACGGACAATCAGTGTCACGCCCCGATCCTCAAGCGCGCCCCCATCCCTCACTAGTTGATTAAATAGTGGGATGTTATAGGACGCATCGCCGACCCATTCATTTTAATATGCATGCGGAAGTAGATATAAAATCCCCAGACAATAAAACAATGGAATAGGAAAGAAAGGCCATAGATTTTGAAAACCAAACAACCACACTTATATACATTGCATACCCATAATGTATATAGTACGATACAAACTATTAAGGTCAAGCTCTATTCAAACTATTAGAAAACAAAGTTCACAAACAGGGGTGGGGGTTTCCAATCTACTCCGGGTCATCCTCCTCCATGATCTCTCCTTCTTCCATACTCCAGCTAGAGACCATTGCTGAGTACATTGGAGAATCTAGATCATCCAACTTCGGGTCCTTCGCGTCCACCATCGAACCATCCTTGGGGTCAGCCGTACCTTTCCCGAAGGAAACCTCCAATGCATACAGAGGTACATCAGATTCTAGCATGGGGCCCTCCCTTCGTCCGTCATGATAATGGCGATACCATGCCCGGTATTGATGGGGCACCTTTTTGGGTGAACCCACATCAACCCAGATGATGGATTTTATCAGCACATATTCGAGTCCTTCAAGGTGCCCGTGTATTAGAATGTGGTAACACTGTTCTGTAATCTTCATAGGTTCTCCAAAATATTTGGGAGGGTTTGGAGGAGCTGCCATCTAGGGACTTGAAAAGTTATCCCACAACGAGGTTAGACGACGTCTTAGCGAGTTCAACCCCCTAAGACCCGATTAGAAAGAAAATATGCCCTAAGGGCTGCCTAGGCACAATCACGAGTCAAAGGACTTACCTTGGCCTCAGTTCCTTCCTGCAAGTCATTTCAATATGCACTTCATTGCATCAATCAACAAATCAATTCATCACAATAGATCAAGTCGTCGATCAATCGACTTAGTTGATTTCATAACATTGGACCATCACCTGGCCAAATCAATACTATCTATAAAGTCCGACTACCTTGCGGACAACTTACTCTAAGCTGAAAAATAGATACTAGCTTGCCTCAAGGGCTAATAAATAGTATATTGTTCCTTCTCTAAGATGACATATCGGGTCATCGAGCTTATATAGTATACTGTTCCTTCTCTAAGATGATATATCGGGTCATCGATGTTATGAAATCAACTAAGTCTAAATAGTCTTCATTCTTGCATTCAGTCTGGAGCTTGTCAAAGTAGGCAGACTTATGATGTAAGATAGATTTTGACACAAAAGACTGGCATTATTCAAAATAGAACTTAGATAAGTTTTGTCAGCTTCAAAACATCATAAGAGTTTTCTCCAGTGGCTTTCATAGCCTCAGTAGTCTCTATAGCCCCACCATCCACCAGCATTTCCGATGTGTTGAGCGACTCCCTATGGTAGTTACCATCGATCTTCATGCTCCTAAGCAGCAAGTCCCGATGCCTTAACATGTGCGACAACATTGTCTACAAAGCAATCCTGCTTGTCCAGCCACCATAAAGCAGCCCTCTCTAATCTGCCGACACTGCCTCACTGCCACCATTACTCCCGGTCGCATCTCCGTGATGGCCACGCCTCCGCCTCATATTGATTTCTTGTGCTCATCCTTGGATAATCTATTCAAGGTAGGGTTAAGGTGGATGCAAATTTTTGTGGGTATTTAATTTTATTATATATTTTGAATGCATGATATTCAGCGTTAGACCTTAGGTTATATCGATATATATTTTGATTGCATCCATTAACATATGTTAGGCCACCCGAACTTTGTCTCATGTGTAATTTTATGATGGATAAGTGAATTTTGTTTGTATTCCAGGAGAATTATCCAAAAAAAAATAATAATAATAATTCTAAACCAATAGCAATTTTGTTAATTCAATCCATTCGATCAATTTTAGCTAGCCAGTGCTAATGTGGATGCTGACTTTTCAGTCGACACCAACATAGAAATTTTTTTATAATATTTTATTTTTTTGAATTTTTCTATTAATTTTTTATTGTCTTCTTTTTTTCTTTTTCTTTTTTTTTTCCTTTTCTTCCTTCTTTGCTTTTCTTCCCCACAATGGATAGTGAGACTCACCAACCATTGGGTGAGGCCATCCTCACCATCCTCACCATGGCCTTGGGGCTGTAGGCGAAGGCGGCCTTGCCAGCCGCGGGTGAGGCCACCTTCACCCATGGTGAGGCCGAGCAAGGGGTCTGATGGTTGGCAAGGGCTTCTTGGCCCTTGCACAATGGCTGGTGAGCCTCACCAGAGCCTCGTTGGAACCAAATTAAAATATGTAGGATTAAATTAACGCCAATAAAATATTTATGACTAAATTAGTACTAATACAAAAGGTTTATAACTTTTCTAAAAAAAATTTCTTTCCTTTTTAATGAGAAAATTATAAGCTAGAACAGATAGAATATCACTAATAAATGAACTGAAAATGAAGAGTATATGCTTTGCCGGGCAAAGATTGAATTAGTCCACTCAGACATAAATGATTGTCTCTCAAAAAATTTCTGCAGATATGAACTTCTCGCGCTTCGTCACGTGTCAGAGGATGCAAAATATTAAGTTGCACTCTAGTTTCTTCTTTCTCAATCCAGAATGGGGAGAGTTAATCTTGCCAATTGGACCTAGTGTCTTAGAAATTTTTTCGCCATGTCTGATTTCCAGTTACTGGTCACAATACCGGTGGGTATCTCAGAATGTCCTTCGACAAGGCAGCTAGCTTTCCATATGTTCCAGGGAGTCTCCTGGTTCCTTGAACAAATCGAGGCAACCAGAATAAAACAAACAAAGAAAGAAAAGACTTGAAGTGGAATTTATATGGGCTATTGCCATGGCATTTTTGGCTATCAAATTGAAGTATTTAGTATGAAATTGAAAGAAAGTAGCTGGAAATTCGTATGGGCATATTAAAGGATTTATTTGGCTGCCTAAAGTATTTTGTTTGTGAGGATTAAAGGGAAAAATGGCCTTTGGGTGGGTTCTTGACTTAGGGGGACAAAGAAAATGAACATTGAAGACTTTTGTGGCTTCTTCATCGTGGTTTTGATATTTTACGCTTGACTTTTGGCTCAATCTTATCCCTCACGTCTCTTTCTCCCAAGCTCCTCTCTTCTTCCTCACGTTATTTCCACTTCACCTGATTCGGTTCTTCTCATTTCCCTTCTTGCCGCAAGCCCCTGCGACTTCAGCATCCCCTCACCGCCCACTGCCTCATCACCGCCTGCTGCTCCATTTTCCTTCACGCCACCTCTAGCTTCACCACCATCTGACCGTAACAACTCCCCACGGCGCCAGCAGCTGCTTCTCCATTCTGCCGCCCCACCATCCGCTGTCTCCAGCATCTTGTGTCTTCTTTGGTTTTCCCACGCTACCACGTCCGCGACAGCCCATCTTCGGCCCTCCACCGAAGCTGACTTTCTATTTCGTTGACCCAGCAGCTTCCCTCAACGCCACGCTGCTGCTTCATCATTCTCTCCATCGCAAGTCTTCCAAGTTGCCGCGTGCCAGCCTTCCCCACGAAGCCCTCGACGCCAGCAAGTTCCACCGAATCAATTTCCCTCGCCGAAGCTGTTTCCACGCGATTGTTCTCCAAGTTCACCGTTCGGCCCGCTTGTAACCGAGCCCAGCAACTCACGAAGCCAACATCCACGCAAGCTATAGCCCATGCCAGCAATCTCAGTTGGCCAGCCCATTGAAGTCAGCCCGTCAATTTAACTCAGTCAGTCCACAAGCCTCACAGTCAAGCCCGCATTTGAAGCCCACGGAAGTTCAGTTTCAGCCTTGTTTTGAAGCCCAAGCCTGTGAAGCAAGCCCGGTCCCACTCAATAACAAATCTCAATTTGGGCTGAGTTTTGTTGGGCCAAGTTTAGGCCCAATCCAAGCCTATTGGTGTCGTCGCGAACCCAAGTTCGGCCACCGTTGCGTTGCCATCACGGTGTTCCGGTCTTCGCTTTGCACAAGTGAGTTTTACTCACTAATCATTACTTAGTAGACTAATGATGCTTAGGGGTTGATTAGATTTAATTAAGTGCAATTATGTGGATAGATTAGAGTAGAGTAATTAGATTAGAGACTTATTGATGCATGTTAGGCAAATGGTTAGTGTAGTTAGCAAGGAAATTGATCATAGTATTTATTGAACGAGTCTCGATAATTTTCCGGATTCGTCTTTGCTTCCAATTAGGCATTACGGGTCTAAATTGGATTTAATTTATTTATATAATAATTTTCGGAATTAATTCATTAATTAATTATTTTCCGAAAATAAGCCAGCGATAGCCGACCACCTGAATTTTTTGCTGAGTATCGTGATGCAATCTGTTTATTTATTTAAGTGCTAAATCGTGCTGAATTGATTTAATTTTGATTTTAGGATTTATTCCTAAATTAATTAATTTCGAAAATAAATAGAAAAATAACCGAGCATCGATTGACAGTGCTAAAAATATTTTGGTGGACTACAGAAAATGATGGGATTTGTGGAAAGGAAATTATATTATTTTGGCTAAGGCCAGCCGTATACCCACACACGTGTATTTTCATCAAGCGCAAGGACAAGGGTAAATTGATTGCATTTTCAGAACAAAAATACTATAGCGGCTCAATGATTCGCATGTCATCCATATAATGGGCGTTATACTATTATAGCTCGATGACTCTCATGTCATTGTGACAAAGAATTGTTTGTATACCTGCTCGGTGACTCTATATGTCATCTTGGAGATAGGACAGTATGATTTGACAGCTCGATGACTCTCATGTCATATGGAGAATGAATTGTTTGTATACTAGCTCGATGACTCTCATGTCATATGGAGAATGAATTGTTTGTATACTGGCTCGGTGATTCTATATGTCATCTTGGAGATAGGACGGTATGATTTGACGACTCGATGATTTTCAGGTCATCTGGAGAATGAATTGTTTGTATACCGGCTCAGTGACTCTATATGTCATCTTGGAGATAGGACGGTATGACCCAACAGTGTGTTATAACGGCTCGATGATTTTATGTGTCGTCTTGGAGATAGAATGTTATGCACAGGTATGTTATAATAGCTTGATGACTCTATATGTCGTCTCGGAGATAGAACGTTATGCATACCCGCTCGATAGCTCTATATGTCATCTGGAGATAGGATAATATACTAGATTGGTAACTCAATACATTATCTTGGAGAATGAATAGTATGTTATAGTGGCTCGGTAACTCAATAGGTTATCTTGGAGAATAGATAGTATTGAATGGAACGATCGGGGAATGGTCCGATTGACATGTAATCGACTAGGTCGATTGATCGATGTTTTGATTTGTTGTGTTTCATAGGGTGCCTATTCGAACTGTGCTAATTTGCAGGTGGAATTTGAGGCCAAGATAAGTCCTCTGAACCTTGTTGTGTATAGGCAGCCCTTATGGCATATTGCTTTCCTAATCGGGTCTTAGAGGGTAGAACTCGCTGAGACGTTGTTTCACTGGTTATTATATAACCATTTCAAGTCCTTAGGTGGTGTTGGTGAAGGACCAGAAGCCCCGGAGTTAGAAGGTGAAGCCCGAAGAATCGGCGTGCTTGTCTGACTAGTTAGCCATAGGACAATTCTATTTTGACGAAAGCCGATTCTTTTTCGTCGGCTTCAGTGTATAAACCTGTGTGTTTATAAGAAGGTCTTTTGTGAAAAATTGATCATACTTTTCTATCACATTGTTTTATTATCTAGGGATTTTATATCTGCTTCCGCATGCATATAATAAATGAAAGGGTCGGCGATGCATCTTGGGACGTTAGTATTAATCGACCAGGTGAGGGATGGGCGCGTTCAAGGATCGGGGCGTGACATCCCGTTTAAGTGGTATTAGAGCGAAGTTCAAGATTAGAGTGATAAGGAGCGATGGTTCATGGGATAGTAGTAGGAAGGCCTTTAAATTCATGCCGGTGCATGTCTATGTTAGCTGGGTGCTAGAATTGCTTGTTGTTTTAGATTGCTCTGTTTCTAATTTGGTGTGGAAATGGAAACGGGTGTCAGTTGATAAAGCTGAGCTTTGAGCGGTCAGGAGCAAAGAACTCTAACAAAAGGACCGTTTGTGCCGTGACTCGAGGTAGAACGCTGACCAGGGTTGATACTTGAGGAGGCTGAGGTCAAGCACCAGCTCAAGCTAGGGTGAGTGGAATGGCACCACCTGTAGTGGGTGCAGGGGTAGCAACACCTGGTGATCCTCGAATAGAAGAGATTATGCAAGCGCTAGAGGCCATGAGAGATGTCATGGCACAATAGACTCTGAATCAAGCCGCTGCTGCTGCTGCACCTGCCGCCGCACCTGTTGTCGCACCTACCGGAGCTAAACCCGAGAATATATTGGCATAGAGAAAAAGGCTGATCCACAAGCTGGTGGAACTATTCTTGAGGTTGAATCCGCCTCAATTCACTGAGGCAGGAGAGCCCAAAGCTGCTACCTTGTGGGTTGAAAAATTAGAGAAGGCTTTTGCACTACTGATGTGCAACGAGACTGAGAAAGTGGTTCTTGCAACTTACCAACTTGAGGGAGTTGCAAATACTTAGCGGAGAACCACAAAAAGAGCAGTATTCCTAGAAGGTGTCGCCCTTGAGTGGAACGCCTTCCTAAAGGCTTTCAATGATAAATATTTTTCTAAAACTACCAGAGAGATGAAGATGGCAGAGTTTCAGCGTCTTCGCCAACTCTCCATGATTGTGGATCAATATGAGGCGAAGTTCGATGAATTTTCGCAATATGCTCCTAAATTAATTGAAAATCCGGTGAATCGAGTGAGAAGATTTTGGGGCCGATACAGGATGGACTTGAGGAGTGTGTTGATTTCGCTAAATCTGAGGAATTACAATGAACTATACTAGAGAGCCCAGATGATCGAGAGAGATTAGAATGAGAGAGCCGCCTCATCTGGAGCAAGGTTCAACTCACACAAAGAAGAGATCCGGTAAGGGAAGAGGCCTATGCTTGGAAGTAGATTCCAAATCCCACCAAATAGGAGAGGTGGAGTTGACAAGCCGATGCCAAATAGGAATGATTTATGTCACACTTGTGGAAGGTGACATGGACAGAACAAGTGCCCTCGAAGGACGGGCGCTTGTTATGAATGTGGTCAGTAAGGCCACCTAGCTAGAGATTGTCTTAGGAGGCCAAGAGGACAACCACAACTACTGCCGCCGCCGCAGATGGGTCAGATCAGAGGATACACCCCTCAAAATGTGCCGTAAGGAGGTTGACTTAGACCTCCAATTCAGGGCACCGTGTATGCAATTACATAGGTTCAGGCCGAAGCTACGCCTGACGTGATCACAGGCATGGTTCCGTTGAATGGACTGCCAGCTTAGAGATGAATCGAGTTATGCACTGAGCAAAAAGGGCAGTGTCCGTAGAACAATTTTATTAGAGTGGCACAACAAAAGTTTGGTTAAGTTTATCGAACTTTAGTTGTTGTAATGAAGTCATAGAAAGGAGAACCACTGGTTATAGTTGTACTTGAATACTTTGCTTATGTATAACTTGGATACCATATATATAAAAAGGTTTGGCTCGAGGAGATGAAATGTTAGTGCAATGCAATGCCATTGGGTCTGACAAACATTGGAACTGTTGTCATGGATTTGACGAATCGAGTGTTCGAAGAATATCTAGATTAGTTCTGATCGTGTCGTGTAGTGATATTCCAGTGTATTCGAGGAATGCTAAAGGGCACGAGAGACATCTGAGATTCGTAGAAGGAATCTCAACATCAGGGTCGCCATTAATTTGACTCCTGAAGAAAGGAGAGAAATTCATATGGATAGACAAGTGTGAGGATAATTTCCATGAGATTAAGTAGAAGTTGGCTACCGCACTTGTGTTGACCATTTCTTATAGTTTTGGAGAATGTGAAATTTATAGTGAAGTGTCACTTAGAGGATTGGGTTGCGTGTTGATGTAACGTGGTAGTGTTACATACGCGTCCCATCAGTTGATACCCCATGAGTTGAGTTACTTGGCACATGACTTGGAACTCGCAGCAATAATTTTCACTCTGAAAATTTGAAGATGTTATTTGTGTGGAGAATGACTCCAGATCTTTGTTGAATGCTAAAATCTCAAAGTGTTTATTTTCTCAGAATGAGTTGAATATGAGATAGTGTTATGAGTTAGAATTTTGGAAGAACTGTGATTGTGATGTGTTGTGTCACCTTGGAAAGACAAATTAAGTTGCGGGTGCACTGAGTAGGAAGTCTTCAGTTGCACAGATGGTGATCAAGGAGTGGAATTTACTCAAGAGAGCTTGAGATTCGGTTTTCAAGTTTGAGGTAGGCCACCTTTTGAAATTTATGGCCACCATCATAACTGAACCAGAAGTCCAGTTTAGGATTAAGACATTTCAGTTGACAGACTGGGATGTTCAGAAAATCATGCAAGCGGATATCGGTAAGGGAAAAGTTGACTTTTAGATTTCAGAAGATCGAATGTCGAAGTATAGTGGGTGATGATACGTGTCAGACAGTACGAAACTTGAGGAGAAGACCCTGTTAGGAAATTCACTGTAGTATTGCAGTATTTCACCAGACGGTACAAAGTTGGTCTGAATCGACGTCAGTTCGATTGGTAGACCAACATAAAGATAGACATAACTGGACAGGTTGCAAGGCCAGATGTGTTAGTAAGTGAAGGTTCAGTAATGCAAACCGGGAGGACTTTTATAATCATTCAAGAGTCTTGAGGGGGAATGGAAGTATATCATGATGGAACGTTGTGACAGACTTACCCAAGGAGTTAATAGGGAAATGATTCCATCTGGGGTTGTGGTCGACAGATTGATGAAGTTAGCTCACTTCTTGGTAGTACGAAAGGATCTGGGCTTAGACAGACATTCAAAGTTGTATATGCGTCGGATAGTTCGTCTACATGGAGCGTTAGTGACGGATCTATATCAAATCTTGATCAGATGGTTCCTATTGAAGCTTGCATACCAGAGTGTACAAAACTTAAGTTTGTTGAGATGAGGTCAGAGAAAGAAAGATCACAGACCTAGAGTTAGTTTAGCAGTCAGTGAGTGCAGTTGCCATGATCAAAAACAGATTAAAGACCACTCAAAGCCATTGGAAATGTTGTATCGTTGAGCTTTGAAGGCCCTTAGAGTTCCAAATTGGTGATTACATCTTTTTGAAGGTGTCACCAATGAGGGATACATTGCGCTTCAGCAAAGAGGGAAAGCTGAGTTCGAGGTACATAGGTCCCTTTGAGATTCTAGAAAGAATCTGGATCCTAGTGTATCGTCTTGCATTGTCATCAAGGTTGACACAAGTGCATGACGTCTTTCACGTGTCAATGTTGATGATGTATGAGCCTGACTCGACCCTTGTGCTGAATTTCAAAGAATTTGATGTGGACGACAGAGTGTCGTACGTGGAAAGCCCAGATTAGCTTGTGGATCGAAAAGAACAGATCTCTACGCACCAAGACAACCTCTTTGGTCAAAATGGTCTGGAAACACCACATGTCAGAATAAACTACATGGGAAAGTGAGGACTCAACGAAACGACAGTACCCCACCATTTTGAAGAGGAATTGTAATAGTTTAAATTTTGAGGGCAAAATTTTTATAAGAGGGAAAGAGTTGTGACATCCTGAATTTTCAACCCGTCCCAAATATATGAAATGAGCATCTCATTGGGGCGCCTATGGTTCTTTTTCTCTGAGCTGATCACTCATGAGTTAACCAATCTATTGGGTGAAGCCGTTAAGGGATATAACCGCGATTAAATCTCTAAAAACTACTCGGTAAGTCGGATTGGACTAAAATTGCGTTCGGTCGATTTTAACAACGAAATTGAATTCGGTTTCAAAAATCGAACATTCAAGTATGTCACAATTCATTTATAGGACGTCGTCTTGTCTTTTGGAGAACTTCCATCCAATCTGGAATTTTGCGGAAAAATCAATTTTGGACAAATTGGAAAAAAAATGGAAATTCGGAGGGGCACCTTTGGTAGGATTTTTGGTCACCATTTTGCATGGTTATGTGAAGACTCGAAGGGGAATTTATATGGGCTATTGCCATTAAATTGAAGTATTTAGTAAGGAATTGAAATAAAGTAGCTAGAAATTCGTATGGGCATATTAAAAGATTTATTTGGCCGCTCAAAGTATTTTGTTTGTGAGGACTAAAGGGAAAGAAGGCCTTTGGGTGGGTTCTTGACTTAGGAGGACAAAGAAGATGAAGATTGAAGACTTTTGTGGCTTCTTAATCATGGATTTGATATTTTAAGCTTGACTTTTTGCTCAATCTTATCCCTCACGTCTCTTTCTCCCAAGCTCCTCTCTTCTTCCTCACGTTATTTCCTCTTCACCTGATTCGGTTCTTCTCATTTCCCTTCTTGCCACAAGCCCCTGCGACTTCAGCATCCCCTCACCACCCACTGCCTCATCACCGCCTGCTGCTCCATTTTCCTTCACGCCACCTCTAGCTTTACCACCACCACCTGACCGTAACAACACCCCACGGCGCCAGCAGCTACTTCTCCATTCTGCCGCCCCACCATCTGCTGTCTCCACCATCTTGTGTCTTCTTTGGTTTTCCCACGCTGCCACGTCCGCGACAGCCCATCTTCGGCCCTCCACCGAAGCTGACTTTCTATTTCGTCGACCCAGCAGCTTCCCTCAACGCCACGCTGCTGCTTCATCGTTCTCTTCATCGCAAGTCTTCCAAGCTGCCGCGTGCCAGCCTTCCCCATGAAGCCCTCGACGCCAGCAAGTTTTACTCCGTTCGGCCCGCTTGTAGCCGAGCCCAGCAACTCACGAAGCCAACATCCACACAAGCTTTAGCCCATGCCAGCAATTTCAGTTGGCCAGCCCATTGAAGTCAGCCCGTCAATTTAACTCAGTCAGCCCACAAGCCTCGCAGTCAAGCCCGCATTTGACGCCCACGCAAGTTCAGTTTCAGCCTAGTTTTGAAGCCCAAGCCCGCGAAGCAAGCCCGGTCCAACTCAATAACAAATCTCAATTTGGGCTGAGTTTTGTTGGGCCAAGTTTAGGCCTAGTCCAAGCATGTTGGTGTCGTCGCGAACCCAAGTTCGGCCGCCGTCGCATCACCGTGGCGGTGTTCCGGTCTTCGCTTTGCACAAATGAGTTTTACTCACTAATCCCTACTTCGTACACTAATGATGCTTATGGGTTGATTATATTTAATTAAGTGCAATTAGGTGTATAGATTAGAGTATAGTAATTAAATTAGAGACTTGTAGATGCATGTTAGGCAAATGATTAGTGTAGTTAGCAAGGAAATAGATCCTAGTATTTAAGTAACGAGTCTCGATAATTTTCCGGATTCGTCTCGACCTCCTATTAGGCATTACGGGCCTAAATTGGATTTATTGTATTTATTTAATAATTTTTGGAATTAATTATTTAATTATTTATTTTCCAGAAATTAGGCAAGGATAGCCGACAACCGGAATTTTATGCTAATTATCGTGATGCAGTCTGTTTATTTATTTAAGTGCTAAATCGTGCTAAATTGATTTAATTTTGATTTTAGGATTTATTCCTAAATTAATTAATTTTGAAAATAAATGGAAAAATAATCAGGCATCGGTTGATAGTGCCAAAAATATTTTGGTTGACTATAGAAAATGGTGGGATTTATGGAAAGGAAATTATAGTATTTTGGCTTAGGTTGGCCGAGTACCCACACAAATGTATTTTTATCAAGCATGATGACAAGGGTAAATTGTTTGCGTTTTCATAACAAAAATACTATAGCGGCTCAATGATTTGTATGTCATCTGGATAATGGACGTTATACTATTATAGCTCGATGACTCTCATGTCATCTTGAGAAAGAATTATTTGTATACCAGCTCGGTGACTCTATATGTCATCGTGGAGATAGGACAGTATGATTTGATAACTCGATGACTCTCATGTCATATGGGGATTGAATTGTTTGTATATCGGTTCGTGACTCTATATGTCATCTTGGAGATAGGACGGTATGATTTGATGGCTCGATGACTTTCATGTCATCTGGAGAATGAATTGTTTGTATACTGGCTCGGTGACTATATGTCATCTTGGAGATAGGACGGTATGACCCAACGGTGTGTTATAACGGCTCGATGACTTTATGTGTCGTCTTGGAGATAGAACGTTATACACAGGTATGTTATAACGGCTTGATGACTCTATATGTCATCTCGGGGATAGAACGTTATGCATACCCGCTCGATGGCTCTATATGTCATTTGGAGAGAGGATAATATACTAGCTTGGTAACTCGATAGATTATCTTAGATAATGAATAATATATTAAAGTGGCTCGGTAACTTGATAGGTTATCTTGGAGAATGGACAGTATTAAATGGAATGACCGGGAAATGGTTTCATTGACATGTAATCGACTAGGTCGATTGATCGATGTTTCGATCTGTTGTGGCTGATAGGGTGCCTATTTGAACTGTGCTAATTTGCAGGTAGAATCTGAGGCCAAGGTAAGTCCTCTGAACTGTGTTGTGCATAGGCAGCCCTTATGGCATATTGGTTTCCTAATTGGGTCTTAGGGGGTAGAACTCGCTGAGATATTGTCTCACTAATTATTGTATAACCATTTTAGGTCCTTAGGTGGTGTTGGTGAAGGACCAGAAGCCCTGGAGTTAGAAGGTGAAGCCCAAAGAATCAGTGTGCTTGTCCGACTAGTTAGTCATAGGACAATTTTATTTTGATGAAAGTCGATTCCTTTTCGTCAGCTTCAATGTATAAACCCATGTGTTTATAAAGGTCTTTTGTGAAAATTGATCCTACTTTTCTATCTCATTGTTTTATTGTCTAGGGATTTTATATCTGCTTTTACATGTGTATAATAAATGAAAGGGTTAGCAATGCATCATGGGACGTCACTATTAATCGACAAGGTGAGGGATGGGTGTGCATTCAATGATCGAGGCATGAGAATCGGCAAGCTTTTTGCATCCCGTAAAATCGAAGGTTGACAGAGGCACTAGATGGCTTAACAAGCTGGGTATTCGAGCCAATGATTCACAATATTGGGCACGAAGAGTCCTAAGCTTCTTCATTGAACCTTTAGATATGGGAATTTTTTCCATCCAAGTTCTATCTATAAGAAGCTCCTCTAATTCTTGTAGCTGACCCCCTTCTATTGGTAGTTCCTTGAGTCTGAAACAGTCTCTCACATCCAAGGAAATTAGGGTGTTAATGCTCCGGTAGAAGGGTGCAATTAGATATTCACACTTTCCAAGATTTAAAATCTCTAGATTTTGAAAAGCTGTGATATCAGGAGATGTTTTCATGTCACAGCAATTAGCAGTGTTGAGAACTTTCAGATTACTTGTCCCCGTAAGAAAGAAAACAGGAAACATGAGCCAATAAGAATAAATGATCTTATTTTGAAAGGAAAATGCATTGTTTATCTTACATCCATAAGTTTCCATCCTTCCCAATGTTCTGTGACTTTGCTCCTTGATAAGTCAAATATGACTAATTTCTTCATGTGAAAATTGGTTGCCACAAAATTTGATGGACAACTTTTCTAATAAAGCCATCACGAAAGAACATACTTAAAATCTCTAGAGAGTATGAAATTATTCATCTCAAGGAACCTCAAGTTCAATAGCTTTTCAAACGCTACATTGCTGTACAACCTGCTTAAGCCACTTTTATTAAGACAGAGGGCTTTTATCTTTCTAGTTCCCTGAAAGAAAGAATTCCAAGGATCAGAAAAAAAGCATCATGAAAACTAAACTATGATAAGTTGTTTCATAACAATTCCTATGCTCCGCCGCTTTGAACTAAAAAGGTTTACAACATAGTTGCTGCTAATACATTGGATACATACGCAATTCACCAGAAGCCAATATATAAAATGCTCAACACTGCTACAATTAAGTTTGCTAACATGTCCTAGGGTTGCTGACTTTTCAATTTAAATGAGGTAAACTCCAAAAGTTAGATGAGAACCTCTGGTTATCACAGAAGAGCACCGTCTAAGGATATTACTCCCATGAATTACCAACTTGCGTTATGCAATGAGTAGCACAATGTTGACAATATTATGAACAGGCCTTCTTTTAACTAGGGATGGACTAATTCAATGCACTAACTTCTTTTTCCTCTTTATGGTAGATAATAAAACATTGACTAAGTGCACAAAAGTAAATCAAAGAAAACTCTCACCTTATTCTTCTCTAGAACATGTAAGGCTTCCTTGTGAATCCATAATCCACTATGTTTCCAAGGCCCCTCATAGTTTTCCTGCCATATGATTTCCCTACCAAGATCTCTCAATTGGTCATGCATTAACAGCCTATGGTCATTTCCCACTTTTATCATGGACATCACGCTCAATGCTTCGAATTCCATCCCTGGGAAAAATTCAGTCATCCCACATATAGGATGCAATTCTTCCATCAGTTCCATTGAAAAAACAGGCAATATCCAAAAATATCTGCTTTTGCTCATAATCTAGCTTCATAACTTACCCTTAACTTCTCCTGTACTTCCTTATCTGGTATTTGCCTTAACTTCTTCAATGTCTCTTTCCATACCACTAGGCATTTTCTGCACAAGAACGAACCTATAACCTTGAGCGCCAAAGGAAGCCCTCCTGTAGTGGACACAATATCAAGCGAGAGATCCCCAAATTCAGGCAAAGGGAAGTCCCTTCTGAATGTATGTCTACTAAAAAGAAGCAAAGAGTTGTCAGGATCCAATCCATTGAGTGTATACGAGTTATCCACTGGAGCCTCATCAAGAAAACTCACTTTTCTTGCCATAGTAATGATCTTGCTTCCGGAACCAAATAAGTCACATTTTCCAGCCAAACAGTTCAACTGAGAAACATCATCCACATCATCGAGAAGGATTGAGGACTTTCTAATGCCTAAATCTAGTCTTGATGATTCTAAGTCCTCCATCGACAGTAGAGACGTCATTTTGTTTTATTTTTAGAATATCCGAGATTAGTTGGTTCTGCTAATGGTGGGCACCCCTGTCTTTTGCTGTTTTCGCACATGTCCCAAGAAGCTTCAGTGATCGAACTGACTAGAGAGTTTATTGTAGATGAACTTGGTCAGAGTTGTCTTACCAACACCACTTATTCCATGGATTCCAACAAATCGAGTACCACTGTCATTAGGGCTTAAAATTCTCATAATCTCCTCTACATGATTACTAATCCCGACCAAGTTCTCCGTGACGTCTAACTCAAAAGCTTCCTTTAACTCTCTCAAAACCTTCCTGACAATTATCTTTACCAACTCAGCTTCATGTCTGTGAAATAACAGGAAAGTTCAATACAAGAAAACGATCAACAATATCTCCGCGGAAGCACATCCACACATAAACAGGAAGCAAAAAGCGGCCAATTGATGACAACATAGAATCTTTTTTCTCTTGTAAAAGTGATCAAGGCATAAAATTTTCAGACTTTTGATCTAGCTAAGCAAGATCGCGAGTGAAAAAAGAATGCCCGTTAGCAATTCTCTCTGATTCCCATCCCTTTAAGCTTCCTAATTCTTAGAGAGCTCGCTCCCATCGTTGGACCACCTCTGCCTCATAATGCTTCTTAATTGCATGAAACGCCTTCCCGAAACTCTCCTCTGATGTCGCACATGCCCAGGCTCGACTTTGTAGAAGATGGGCAAGACGATGTGCCCTCCACTTCTCTTGCGCTCGATCTTTCGGGCGAGCTTACGAAGACACCATTTGCTGGAAGCGAAATCCAGAGAATTGGGATCGAGATCTTACTACTCCTAATGGCTCGGAGAAGATCTGGGCCAATCTTCTTGCCGACGCAGAGCTCATCGTCGTCCCTGAACACGGAGACCCCTGCATCGGCAAGGCTGCTGCAGAGGTGGTCAATGAAGCCAGTGGGGGTGTCCCCGCCCTTGAAGTTCAAGAACACCTCATAGTCGTTCTCAGAGGCCGACGGAGTGGATTCCACTGAAATGGGTTCGTCGGGTTTGGTGCTCCCGATCGTTTCCTTCTCCTCCTTCTTCAGGACACGGGGTGCGAGCACCGCAAACAAGATGGATGCGATGGCGAACGCCAAAGGATTACGCATTGCCTTACCGATTCCCATTCGGCTTGGCTTCCTTCGAATCTGGGAAGAAGAAACAGGAGATTCAGCTCCGACTTCTCGCGGCGAGCGACCTCGGCCGTGCTGAATTTTGCCGGCTGTCCTTCCGTCCCAGCGACGTGGAGGGATCTTTTAATGTGCTGAACTGAACTTGAAGCTCCCAGAAGTACGAGGACCGAAAGCGTAATCTACTTTTGAAACTTGTACACATATAGGCGCCAAAAGTGTCGATTTGTCCGTGCTGACTCGGCATAATCTTTCCATATCATGATTAAAGATTTAAATTTTGTCCTTCAAATTGCAGCTAGAGACAATTTAGGGAAATTAATACACCATGGGCCAGCGCTGAATTCGAGTGATGCTGGTAACGACGATTCCATAAGATGACAAACGTGAAAGTTACGAAATTTTTTTAATGAGTTACAAAAATGTATCCTTAATTCATAATTCCCCTTGTTACGACAAAATCACAGCTTTTACAAATGGCAAGTATTTGAAAATATGAGAAGTTTCTATTAATGATGAGGATTACATAGCGATTACATAGACCGGGTTTCATTGCACAATTGTTCACTACACTTTATATCTCGACTTGGGATAATTTCATCATCAACACTACAATCCTAATGCTTAGTTGGAAGAATAGTGAAGAGAATCAAATGAATACACGATTGTGGCATGAGAAAAAAAGACTATGAAACAATATCTAACTTATGACATGAACCGAAGTCTCTATATGGTAAAAAGTATAATTTATAGGCAAAGTAGTTGAATTAATCCAAACATCGCCTGATTGAAATTCTCATTTGCATTTCTATCATCAACATGATCCTTTCATCTACTCCAATCCATCTGCATATGTTCTTTGATTAACTTGGTAGGAGATGCTAAGCTAATAGTATAGTTATTTAGAAAGAACAACAGTGCCTTTTTGACCACAAAGTGCCAATGATATACAATCGGCAATCGGGACCACAAAAAATTCTCCCTCTATCTTTCTCTCTGCATATCTTGGTGTTAGTGCCTAGCGGATGACAAAGAATGAATAAGTAAAGAAAACACAATAAAGCAAGTTGACCGGTTTCTCTTGCAATAATTTTTTTTTTTTTGGGTCATAAAACAAAGCAATGCATTCAAGTAGGTAAGAAACTACAACCCTTGGTCAGGGCCTCGGTACATACCAAGCCAAGAGGATTTGGGGAGGCGCAAAAGCCCAATTCGGGAAGAGAGTGCCGCGGCCATGGGCCTTGGCGGCCCAATCAGCTATGGAGTTTGCTTCACGCCTGCAATGCTAGAGTTGCAGATTAGGGAAACACATAAGCATCAATGCGCCGTCCTCAAACAAAGCTCGGCACTCCCATGGCGGCAGCCAACGGTGATTGATAGTCTTCACGAGCACAAGACAGTCAAATTCTAGTATCAGGTGAGTGTCGAACATGCCTCTCTACAACAAAGAATTGAGCGTGAGTAATAGGGCTTGGATCTCTGTTTCTAGCAGAGAGGAGGCTTGGACGTTGCTAGAGAAGCCACCGATCAAGGTGCCTGAGTGATCACGGCATACGCACGCGATGGATCCCGTATCTCTCCTTGTTGGAAAAGCCCCATCCAGATTGACTTTGATGATGCCAGGCTCAAGAGGGATCCATGACCGATTAAGGTTTGGTAATGAAGTCCTCGTGTCCAATGTCGACTATAAAGTGCAAAGGTAAAGCTTCGCAATTGTGAGAGCTGATTCAACTATCTGGTAGGGCGCGTACGTTGGCGTCGGAAGATGAAGTTGTTACGAGCCTTCCATATCTACCAAAGTAGGGATGCAGTGGTCTACAAATCAAGTAAGGTTAGCCCTATTCTCAATAAGATCTGCTAACCATGCGTCCATTCGATGAGTGCTATATGCTGAAACGTTGATCTTTATGTTGGGATGTGACCAAACATGCTGTGTCCAAGGGCATAACAGAAATAAGTGTTCCAATGTTTATAGGATTTGATATGAGCAGAGTCGACATACTGGGTCAGAGGTGATGTGTCGCCTGAACAGGTTTTCTTTTGTAGGTAGTGCGTTGTGGCAAAGGGACCATAGAAAAATTCTAATTTTGGGTGCGGTTTTCACTTTCCATATTCGATGCCATAGTTGGCGTGGTGTATTATAGTATGAGGATGCTCGATTGCTGGCTATGTTGTGATCTATCTATTTGATGTGGTGGTAGCCATTTTTTTTTTGTATACATGCTTATCTGTGTGCCTGTCCAGATAATTTGATCTAGATTAGAAGCTGGGCGTAAGTGTAGGGCGATAATGTCCTCAATGGTCTGGTCATCAAAGCTCGACTAGAGTAGTGGCGTATTCCAAGTGTTCTGGTTCAGATTGATAAAAGCAGCCACCATCTCGGGTTCTCCTCTGGGTGCTGGTCCACCAATGATCCCTTTTTTTTCAGCCATTTATTTTCTCAGACCCTTATTTTTCGCTCGTTAACGACTGACCATTGAACCTGATTCAGAATAGAATCCCTACCTAATAGTAGACTTTATGGTCTTGCTCCTTTTTCTGCCTTCCAGAAATCCTTTGAGTGAAAGTATAGTCTTTTGAAAAGTCGACTCCGCAAGGATGATGTTTTCTAGAAGAGTAGCCATGCCTACTTCCCCAGAAGCGCTTTGTTGAAGGTGAGCAAATCTCGAAATCCCAGCCGCCCACTGTCTTTCCGCTCTTTAAGAAGGTCCCAACTCTTCCAATGTATTCTGGACTTGGTGCTATTATTTTGCCACCAGAATGTGGCTATTTTTTGCTCAATAGACTTGCAAATAGAGATAAGGATCTTAAAAATCGACATGGCATACTGCTGGAGGGCCTGTACCACTGTTTTAAGTAAGATTTCCTTTCATCCTTTAGATATAAGGTTCTCTTTCCACCCTGCTAGCTTTGCATTGACTCACGTTAGGATCCAAGCAAACATGTCTTTTTTAGAAACTCCCTAATCAGACGGTATTCCCAAGTATTTGTTAGTTTTTTGAATCACTGGTACCCTTAGTTCTCTAGCCAGATTTTGCTTTAAACTCATAGGGCAAGCTTTGCTGAGGAAAAGTCCTGATTTGTTTCCGTTTACAGCCTGTCTTGTTGCTAGACAATATTGCTGCAAAATGTTCGATAAATTTTGGCATTCTAGAAGCTGTCCATCTAGGAAAATATGACGTCATCTGCAAAGAATAAATGAGATAGAGTAGGACACCACCTATTCAATTTGATCCCCTTCATATTTCCCATGTCGACTACTTGCTTGATAAGGCTTGATAAGACATTAGCCAGTAGGATGAACATATAATGAGAAAAGGGGTCTCCTTGTCTAAGCTCCCTTATCGGGTGGAAATAGGGTAATGGTTCGCCATTTAATTTAACACTAAGGGAGACCGTGGTGATGCATTGCATCACCCATTGTACCCATTTACCATGAAATCCCAATTTATGAAGATAGGCCTCCAAAAAGTCCCACTAAACCTGATCATATGCTTTCAACATATCCAACTTTAAAATTGCCTGAAAATGTTTCTTCCATTCCCTAATTTTCAGCTGGTTTGCCAGTAATAAAGGCACTCTGTTCCGTTGAAATCAAATTAGGTAACCAAGGTTTGAGGCAGTTAGCTAGCACTTTGGATATGATTTTATAGATAAAATTGCAAAGACTAATCGGTCTATATTGGTCTAACCTTTCTGGTTGCGGTACCTTTGGGATTAAAGTGATAAGAGTTTTGTTGAACTCTGGGGGCATTAGACTGGATCTAAAAAATTCTTTCACCGTGGTGTAGATGTCATCCTAAAGGATATCCTAGTGATGTTGATAGAACAGCCCGTTTAAACCATTAGGTCCCGGGGTTTGGTTGCCCCTAGCTGGAATGTTGCTTGTTGGATTTCCTCCCTAGACACCTCCACAATTAAGATTGAATTCATTTCTACAGTAACAACTCGAGTACACTGTAAGAATAGGTCCAAAGTCACAAGGACCAATAGAATCCTAGCGGTTATGAATGAAAGTTAGTGTCATATTCTTCAATTGTGTTTGTTCTTGGATCCACCCTTCAAGTTCATCCTGTAGCATACTAATGCGGTTTCTTTGCCTCCTTTGAATTGTAGTCACATGAAACAATTTTGTGTTCTTGTCCCCCGAACGCAACCGGTTAATTCGTGATCCCTAAGCCCACTATTGTTCCTCCTGTTGCCATAAGTGTTGAATTTTATCTTTCAAATGAGTGACCTGTTGTTTATCATAGTTGCAACTTAGTCGATTGATGTCAGTTTGAATTTGTTGCTTTAACAGATTAATCTAATGATGTCCTTGGAAGAACTTCGACTTACTCCACTGCGTGAGTGCCAAGGTAGCCACTTGAATCTTGCGGGATATAGTACACTCAGTCAGTGATATAGATGTCCATGCATCTTTAATAACCTAACGGCAGTCCTTATCTTGGAGCCAAAAGGCTTCGAAAGTGAAAGTCTTCCTCCTTCTCACTAGATTGGATTCCAAAGATAATAAAAGCAAACTATGATCAGAACCTAAAGCAGGTAAGGCGAACACTTCAACTTTCAGATAATTCATTCTCCATTCCATAGTGCACATCACTCTATCAAGTCTTTCTTAAACTATATCCTCGCCATCTCTATTATTTACCCACATATAGGCACAACCCTTACTTTTGATATCCATCAGTGAACAATCATTTAAAAATTCTTGAAAGGAACGCAATCAATATGGTTCAGCTAATCTCTTACCCTCTTTTTCCTAATGATTTATGATTTCATTGAAATCACCGAGCCACACCCACAACAAAGTATTTGAGTTGCTAAGATGTCTCAATTCTGTCCATAATTGCTATCGTTGTTGATATCCTATTGGCGTGTGGATGCAAGTGAGCCTCATTGGACTGCCACCTAGAGCATTGATGCAGATCAAGTAAATGAAATGTGCTGTGTAGTTCTCCACACTCAAAGAGAGCTGGTCATTCCAAAAAATCACCAAGCCACCAGCCAAACCTGTAGGGCTCACCAAAAAGTAATACTGGTATTTCAATCTCCTCCGAATTCTGTTGATCATTAAGTCCTGATTCTTTGTTTCCATCAAAAAAATTATATCGGGCTGATGTTTGACCACAAGGGCCTTTAGAGCTTGAATTGTGAGGGGATTGCCTAGACCCTGATAATTCCAGCTAAAGATCTTCATTTTTCTGTTGGTGGCTTCTTAGGGCAAGCCACCATAGCCCAACTATCGACCCCTTCCGCTTCAAATATCGAGGTATCCATAAGTTGGTTTTCATCCAATCCTTCATTTGCATAAGAGCGCGACCCATAAGGAGTAAACCGTTTAACTTTCTTTAGGGGACTCGCTTTGTTGTGCATCCTTGGATTCTTTAGTTTCTTTGATTTGGAAAGGGCTGCTGCTGACTCTCTAATCTCTTCTGGCAGTTCTATTGCAGGGGATTTAAGCTTTTGTGTTGCACCTCCTTGCTGAGGAACCTCAAGGGTTGGACTTCACTGGAATGTTACTGCAAGACAAGCAACTTGCGGTTCTGTACTAACCTCCATTTGTGCAGGGTTCTAATTAGTGCGGTGAGGGATGGTAGGTAGCAAAAGAGGTGTTGTCTGGGGGCTTTTTGGTACGGTTTCTTCGACTTCATCTTGTGTAGGTGGTGTTTCATAGAAAGCTCACTAGAATGGGCTATATTCTCTTACTTCCGCCCGAAGCCATTGACCAAAATATATCTTGTCTTTGCCTTCCAATTTGGTATCATCAAAGGGAATAACTTTGCAATACACCACATAATGGCCTAGAAAATCACATGAGTAGCAGAAGTGGGATAGGTGTTCATATCGAAAATCTAGCCATATATTCTTCCCTTTTAATCTGATTAGTTTACCAAGCTTTAATGGTTCTTGTAGGTTAATTTCCACTCGAGCCCTCCCTACTCGTAAAGTAGTACCTTCTTTAGTTTCAATTTTAACTTCCAGCACCTTCCCAACTTGTTTCATAGCTCTACTGATCATGGTTTCTGTACATCTTTCTAGGGGAAGTCCGAAAATTTGCACCCAAAATGCGCAAGTGGTAAAGTCATAACAATGGAGAGGAGTGTTTGGAACCCATGGCTTTACAATGATGAGGTGGTTCGCAAATAACCAAGGACCATTATCTAGGATCCTCTGTTTTTCCCCTTCCGAATTGAATTTGAATACATATAGCCTGGCTTCACATTGAGAAATTTTCACTTGCTCGGCACGCCATGCTCTTTTTAAAGTATTCTAAAATGCTTGGAAGTTAATAGAAGGGTTTGAGAGCATTTTACCCACTAATATTAGTCTACATTCTGCTAATTTCTATACTAGGGCTGCTTCCTCCCCTTCATCAATTTCCTGCTCAGCCCAGAGCCTACCTAGTTGGTTGCAGAGAGCAGTGAGACGGGCATCCTCCTCCTGGCCATTGTGTTCCATCAGTGAACATGCCCAAATCGGGATTCCAAACTGGAGATGGGCAGAGTTTATCACGTACAGAAAACCCGTGAAACAACAAGTTGATGAAAAAGAAGGGGAGCACAATGGCAAGGTCAATGGTCAAGCCTTGTCGATAGTGTAGGCGAGCAACATTCCAGCTAAATTTGCCCTAATTGTAAGAGTAATCCAATCCAAACAATTGAGAAGACAGAAGGCCGACCATTGAGCTCCTTCATCGTGCATGTTACAGGAGTCAAAGATTGAAGGATAACTGGTGGAAATAACAAAGATGGTTTGGGGGGAATTGGCGGAAAAAGCCTTGATTGGAAAGGGAAGTATCTTCGAAACACTTGAGGTAAGAAACAGAGAGTGAAGGAAATCTGCTGGGCCTATGAGGATTTGGTGAATGAATGAGCGTTCATGGCGATGGAAGGTGACGATGGGTATAAGGGTTTGTTTCGAGAAGAGAACTACCATGGGGTAGATAGAAGCTCTACATGTTGAGTGAAAATCTCAGAGTATGTCAAAACATATTTTTCTCTCTCTTTCTCTTGCAATATGTGCGGTGGTAAATGTACCGTCACTTTCCTTGTGAATAACAGCACTGTTAGCTTATCATTTTCCTAACTTGGATTCTTTTCTATCATCATTCTAGCACATTAGTGATGTGCACTTCCTTCATCACAATGCTTCACAATGGTGCCATCTCAATTCTCCCATGATGATGTTATTAGAAGCATCTGTTCATGGACCACCTTTGTGATATCCTAAATTTCAAGTTATGTTTTCAATTAAATGAGTCGGGCCTTTCATCGACGCGCTTATAGTCTTTTTCTCTCAGCTAATTACTCATGAGGTAACTAGTTTATCTAGTGAAGCCATTAAGGGACTTTAACGCAATAGACTTGAGAATTCGACCATAAACCAACTACTCGACCATGCTAATCCGCTAGGGTCAATACGACACTATCAAAATCGATCAAAGATCGGAGATAGGTTGGTTCGACTGAGGTATGTGATTAAAGTGTGGGTGATTCCATCTAATTGCAAAATTCTCGTCGAACGGCACTCGACCGATTTTTCTGTCATTTATGTACCCCGTGCCTGTATTTGAAACCTCAAGATTTTCACGACAACCGAGAGTCACCAATGAATCGAAGATGCACAATGTGGCTTGAAAAATAATCGACCATGGGTCAATTGCACTAAAAATTCCTAAAAACTATCCGGTAGGCTAGGTCATGCTAAAATTGTGCCCGGTTGAAATTAATCGTGAAATTTAACTCGATTTCAAAAATTGAAAGTTTTGTCATGTCACAATTTATTTTAGGAACGTCAACTCATCCTCTAAAGATTTTTTGGAGAACCAATAATTAGGATAAGCACGAAAATTAAAGCTTCTATAAATACGGATAGCTGAATTTTTGGAGGAAAATTCAAATTCAACAATTTAAGTCGAGAAAATTTGAAGGACCACTTTTAAGTGGGTTTCTAGCCTTCAAAGTGGAATGAGTGGCGAGGGGAAATACAAGAAATTATTTTAGGCCCTACCATTGGTATGTGAGGCCATCGAATTGCAAATTCTTAAGGTGAAATTGAGTACAAGGGACTGCAAAATTCGGAGGACGGAACAATAGGGAATTTGCCACCTTCAATTGGGTCTTGTTTGTGGAAATTAAGGTCATTCTTGAGTGGTGGATCACTTGACTACAAGGTGGGCCAAGGAATTCCATGCCACAAAGACTTTGGGGCCTAGCATTGGAGAGGTAGGTCTCTTTTTCCCTTGACTTCCTCCTCTCCCCCTCGTGCGTGCCTCCTTTCCCCCCTACCGACTCACCTCTTCTTCCTTTTCCTTTCCTTTTCTTTTCTTCCCACCAGCTTTCTTCTCTTCTTCTCCTTCTTTCTTCTTCGACGGTGCCCCTGTTTAGCCGACCATACCAGCACACTAAAACAGAACAGGAGCTCTGTTTTGTTCTGCTTGTTCTCAATCAGTAAACCACCCATCTTTAAACCTCTCCTCCTCATGTTCTAGTTTTCCCTCTCATCTCACCTAGCCGCTGCACGACCTCACCCACTTGCAGCTCGTCACCCCTAGGTCCAACAGCCCAACTTCATTTTTTTCCTCTAGAGGTTATGCTTTTCTGCACCTAGTTGTTGCTGCCACCACTTCATTGTTCCCTCACCACAGTTGGCTACCAACCCTCCGCCTGTTTCTATCCACCAACCTCCCTGTTGCCAACAGCCCCTTCACTTTTGCTACTGCTCCATTGCTAAGACCTCAACAACTTTGGTCCAGCCATTCGGATAGCCAGCAGCTCTCGCTACGCTGCCATTTCACCCCCACTGTGTCACGCCTAGATCCTCAAGAGCGTGCCCATCCCTTGGTGGTCGAATGAAATTTTCGACTTCTCATGACGTGTCGCTGACCCTTTCATTTTTTTGCACATGTGGGAGCGATTAACAAATCCTCTTATAGTAACCATCTCGGGATAGAAAAGCAGGACAACAGATTCACAAACAAACCATGCTTTTATAAACATACTAAGTTGAGTACATAAGTCTACAACCAAAAGAATGGTTCTTAGAAGAAACTGTCCTATTTGACCTACACTTCAGATCCCCTCAATTTGGCTCTAGATTCTCCGCTCTATGGCCCTGAAAAATGGGCCCAGGATGGGGTGAGATATAAATCTCACCGAGTTCATGCTCTAAACCTTGATTCAGAGGGTAATACGCCTAGGACGTCCTAACCACAAAATCGTACAACCATGGAGACTTACCTTGTCTCTGATCCTCCCTGCAAGTCAACACAGTTCATATCACAACCATGTGCATATATCAAATTCACACATCAATTGGAACATCTAAATCAATCACTACTCACGCAAGCAAGAATTACTGACACACATCGGTCCATCAATTCAATCAACAAGCGTTCCAATTAATTATTACTACTCGCATAGGCAATTTTACCCGACACATGCCAGTCCTCTATCCACCGACACACATCAGGATAGGTGATGTCCACACACACCGGGGATAGGTAATACCCACCGACACAAGCCGGGAATAGGTAATACCCACCGACATGCACGGGGGATAGGTAATATCCATCGACACATGCCGGGGATAGGTAACATCCATCGACACACACTGGGGACGAGTTCTCTTAACCATCAATCAGCATGAAATTCTATTAAACTGACGCCCAGTAATTTTCTAATTAATTATTGAAATTACTTACTTTTCGGATAAATACCAAAAATTATAATTTCGACTCAATTTGCACAAAGTAGCATTAAATTAAATAAACCAATCACACCATTGCAATCAGCATGAAATTCCGGTCAACGGCCATCCCAGTCTAATTTCCGTAAAATAATAACTGATTAAATAATTACCAAAATTAATTAGTTAAATACTGATAATTGCCAAAACTACAAACCTAGGCCGGAAATGCTAAATTAAAAATTGAAATGGGACCAAAAAATTTCCGAACCTATCTAGATAAATATTATGGCCTATCTACTTGCTAATTGCACTAATCTAACCACCTAACATGCAAAATTGGATAATTAAATTACTAATCTAATCTAACTAACCACCTAAACCTTAATCAACTTAAACTAATTACCGTTTAAGCATAATTAACTCCCTAAGTAGAGTTTAGTGGGTAAACTCATAGGATTTGCAAGCCAATGAGTCCACGGCGACGGCGATGCGGAGACAAACGATAAACTCCAAAATAGCGACACCAAACGGGGACCGAGCCGGGCCAAAAACGGCCACTGAGCTGGCTGGATTTTTGCGGTTGATGGGCTGAATCCGCGTGGCCATGGGCGTGAGGGCAAGAGACGGTGGAGTTGGGCTATCTCGATGGATGGAGGTATGCGTGGAGAAGCTGCAAGAGCAGTCGTTGTTGGCGTCGATGGGTGAGAGTTGGGACACGGCAAGTTCAAGGTAGAAGCAGCGAACAGGGGATTCCTTCGGTGGAGCAGGGAACGCGTGGCAGAGGGGGAAATTCGGAGATGGAGTCAACAAACTGACTGGGAGCTTTGCTCTGTTGACTTCTTGAGTGGGGGGGCCGGTTTGGTGAGTGGAGAGATGGGGTGGAGAATGTGAGGCGTTGGCTGATCGAAGGAAAGAGAAAAATGAAAGTAAAACAGAAGAAAAATAAGATGGGGTAGATAGAATCAGGAAGAAGACGGAAGGGGGGGCATGCGTGCGAAGCCAGCTGAGAGGGGAACAAAAGTCAAAAACCTTAGCCAATTAATTAAATGCTTTGGCCCCACAAAATCCACTAGGTTATCCCTTGGTCCCCCCTATTACTTTCGAGCACAATAATTCAACCAATAATCCAAATTGAAGCAAAAAATGCAACCCATATTAGCATCCGAATTTCTACAATTTTGGGCTTCCAATTCTTCATCAAATTCCTCAAATTTGATATCTAATTTTGTTGAAGAAAATGCCATACCATTTCTACAAGTCCCCTTCACCAAATAGCTCGGCTTAAAAGTCAAAACTCCCCTCAATTCGGCCAATCCGAATTTCTGCTATTTTCCAAATCGTCCGAATCGATTTTCGGTAAAAATCCCGAACTCTCCGAAAATTCCTCAAAAGATGAGTCGATGTTTCTAAAATTAATCGTAACATGACAGAACTTTCAATTTATGAAATCGGGTTCAAATTTGCAGTTAATTTCAATCTGACGTGATTTTAGCGTGACATAACCTACTGGGTAGCTTTTGGGAATTTTTGGTGTAATTAACCCATGATCCATTTATCTCGAGTTACAATGTACATCTTCGACCTATTGACAGCTCTTGGTTGTCATGAAAATCTCAAGGTTTCAAATACGGGCACAAGGTACCAAAACGATAGAAAAATCGGTCTAGTGCCAATCGACGAGAATTTTGAAATCTAGTGGAATCAACCACACTTTGATCACCTATCTCAGTCGAGTTGATCTATCTCCGGCCTCTCATAGATTTTCGACTGTGCCGTAATGAATTTTGTAAACTAGCACAGTCGAGCAGTCGATTTATGGTTGAATTCTCAAGTCTATTGCGTTAAAATCCCCTAATGACTTCCCCAAATAGTCTAGTTATCTCATGAGTGATCAGCTCATAGAATAGCACTATAGGCGCACCAATGAAAAGCTCATTTCATTCAATTGGAAACATAACTGAATTTTCAAGATGTCATAACTCTTCCCCTCTTATAAAAATTTCGTCTTTCAAATTTAAACCATTACAATCTATAAACAAAAAGGTAGGGGTACAGTCGTCTCATCGACTCTTCACTTTCCCAGGTTGTTCCTTCAATGCCATGGTCTTGCCATACCACTTTGACCAACGGGATGGTCTTGGTACGCAAAACTTGTTCTTTTTTATCAACAATTTGAACCGAGCTTTTCATGTATTGTCGTCCACGTCTAAATCCTCAAAATTCAGCATGTGAGTCAGGTCAGGCTCATACTTCCTCAATATCGACACGTGAAAGACATCATGCACTTGCGCCAATCTCGGTGGTAATGTAAGACAACACACTAGGATCCTGATTATTTCAAGAATCTCAAATTAATCTACATACCTTGGACTCAGTTTCCCTTTCTTGCCAAAGTGCGAAGTACCCCTCTAGGCTTGTGATCTTTCTCTAACTTGTAATTCCAATGATCTTCGGCGGTTATCTGCGTAGCTTTTCTAGCGACTTTGAGTAATGTTCAATCTGTCTCTGATGATGGCAACTGCATCCACTGATTGCTGGATTAACTCTGGGCCTATGATCTTTCTCTCCCTGACTTCATCCCAACACACTGGCGTTTTGCACACTCTGCCATACAAAGCTTCGAAAGGAGCCATCTGAATGCTCTGCTAATAGTTGTTTGTGACACCCCAGGAGCATCACGTACTAAGCACAAGCAAAAATTACATGGATTATCATCTGACAGGACTTATAAATTTCAATCGTCAGTCTATAGTGTTCACCTTTGAAGGTTAGCATGTATAACATGGATATTTTATAATCTAAACTTTATATTACAAGGTTATCTTGCAATAGTCCTGTCAATTCATAATAGACAATCCTATTAAGATCATATGTAAAGATCATGAGAAGCTTCATTACTTTTCATAGCAACATTCGGACTTAGAAAAATCAACCTGGACTACTTACATGTTTTTCACCTATTTAAATCATACTTACAAGTTCAAAAGTAAAGGTGTAAGTAAACAGGCAGGGAAAAGGGTGAGGGTGTTTCTAACTCCACTATCCCACATGGCCCACATCCATCAAAAATAACAAAAGTCATTCCTCCAGCTTCTACACGATCTGGACGCCTAAGCGCCATCCGTCCCAGCTCCAAGTCCTCCAACACCAAAAGAAACAGGGCCAAACATCTCCCCTTTGTGGTTTATAAACCATGCAACAAACCTCATCGGAATCATCTCAGCTCTACCGTCGTCCATCCACAGAGTAGCCTTATACTTCGAAAGGTTCATCTCGACACCAGGATCAAACACATCATGAAAAGAAACCTCGATACTTGCTATCACCCCATAACAACCTATCGGTGGCACGTCCATACTAACAATCTAAAAAAATAAGGAATGAGCAATACCCAGTAAAGAAAAGATAAAACTCTAACCTAGACAATCCATGGCTGCCAAAAAAAGACAAGAGAAACATGACCAAACAACTTAAGATACTAAGGCAGAATTGTCATAGGGATGGTTAATTGATTACTGGAACATCACATAAATGATCACACTTTATTACAATGTCAAATGCATATGTATGCCTCATGCTCTAAATTTATGCCAAGATGTAATGCAACAATAACGAATGAAGTCACTTGCCAAGTGGAATTTATGATTTAGTGTGAATATCAAATCCACCATCGATCAGTTTACCCACCGGAACACAGCCGGCCCGATCAAGTCACTTCCAGAATCCCACATCCGGACTTCCACAATATTTCTATCATGGGCATCTCACTCCGAGCCATCCCAGTATCACACAACCGAGGCATCCCAAGATCACTCAACATGGGGCATTTCACTCCGAGACATCTCAATATCCCACAACCGAGGCATCCTTGATCATCTACAAGGGCATCTCACTCCAAGGCATCCCGGCATCTCACTCAACTAAGGCATCCAAGATCACACAGCATGTGCATCCCACTCCCCGAGGCATCATCGGCATCTCAGTACTGATGCAAATCTTTTACTAATTCAAGTGCACATTTCACACATCACAGCATGCACAAGACCTCAAGAGCACACATAATCAAATCACAATACATAACTCACGTGTGCCAATCAACACTCCAATCCTGATTATAAAGTAAAACCATTTTGGCATATCCCATACCATGCCTAATAGTTTTGCCCCATAATCAAGTGCAACGCATCACATTCATTGCATGCGCATGTCACTCTTGGTAACTATACCATGACTTCACTTCAAATGATGAATAAGGCATGCTCATGCACAAACCAACCACTATCATAAGATCATTAGACTCCATATATGTCATGAAATTCAGGTATAAAAGACACAATATCTAATGCACATTCTCAGATCAAAACGTTTATGAACTAATATGAGCAGTTTCGAACACAGACATAGAAAGTACATCTAATCTTACCAGAATGTTACGAAATTTTAGTATGTTATAGAAGAGACATAGGTAAAAATTTTCCATGAAGAAACCTAAGTCTATATCTCAATGTATTAAGAGCAGTAAGTTGCTGTCTTCTTTCCTAAAATTCTGCAGCAACTTTTGGACTTAGTACCTACAGAAGAAAGATCATTTCACTACAAGAACCTTGTCCGTTTGTTGTCAAATTTTGATATGTTATTCCTAGAGATGTTTCCTATAACTTTTATGAGAGGTTTAGGTTCAATTCTTTCTAGAAAATTACATAAAATTCGTAGAATCATCGAAGGTCCTGCTGTCTTCTACAGTGCAGCTTACTGTTTCAAAGAGAAGTACTCCCGCCTACACGTTTTCGCATTCATTTTACTATAACTAGAAGTCGAACCTAATTTAGTTGATGTTATCTCAAGTAAACTTGTCATTTTCTTTATCTACGTCATTAAAATTCAAGGCGACACAAAATAAAAGGTTTTCCATCTCTATTTCTCTAAAACATAAAGCCTTGCACCATTTTCTTCATCTTTAGCTCAACTAAACTGTTAGTTTCTCTACAAATCCCTCTTGTAGTATCTCGACATTCCTTCACAGCATCTAAGGTAACCACGGTAAGTCTTCACTTACATAGAACCATCCTCAGCTAGGTTCAAAGCAATTACTCACACCTCGACTCACCTACCGCAACATGCATCACTTTTTCCTCACTCGGCAGTCACTTCTCCACTTACTCGACTAACACAGCTTACTCACACTCTATTTACGTAACATGCAAGGCTCTAACATGACATGCAATGACTCATAGCTTCAATCTAGAGTTCATCTAGCTCATTCCAACACAAAACAGCAACATCACACGTAATCCTCCACCATTCGGCTAGTTCTGCGAGTTCCCTCAACTAAATCAGCGGATAACTTCTAGTTTAGAGTCTTATCTTTTTGTTGGGAATAACGGATCCCCAAAAACTGGATTCGACACTAAATCGAACCCCTAAATCAATGCGGAAGACGAAGCCCGGGAAAACACGCATCACCGATCGTAAAGCACACCACAGATTCGAGCGTACCTTGTTAGCCACAGATTAAACACCAATGCCAAAGAAGAGGAAGAAATTCTGGCCCCGTTCGATCCGATGACGCCTTGAAGGGAAGGAAAACGCGTCGTATGCTTACTGCCTTTTCTTTTTGGGAGAGAGAGAGCGTGAGAAGAGAAAAGACGTACGTTATGTTCCAAAACGTTGTCTTCTCTCTCTCTCTCTCATCCCTTTTATACCTTCCCCCTCCACGGGCCCTATTCCCGTGGGCCGGGCCCTTTTGGGCCCAACTTGAGCGGATGGGCCTTAAGCCCATCTCATAAATCCATCATCTCCCACTCGCACATGGTGGTGCAAAACCAACATGGGCGGACAGGCCCTACTCAGCCCCATCAGAGAAAAAATCCATCATAGACTCTCACTTAACATGGTGGGTCGAACATAATCCTCTTTTCCTCTCTTCAACATTCATACCGGTGAATAATCCGTGCGACCAGCATACTTTGAGAGCTCGTTGCCATACATCTGTTAGGAATATATAGCAGCTCATAATGGGCATCATATCCTGAGTAGATTTAGTATGCAGTACCCTAGATCGATCGATCACATTTATATCTCTCTTGATCTCTTTTAAACAATGTATATTTATTGTATTCACAATTATGATTATCACAAAGACAGTCATAATTGGTTAACCGGTGAATACAAAACTACAATGTGATTCTCCAAAAAATGATCTTCCTCTTTCCTTCAAACTCTCAATTTCAGTTCAGCTTGCTTTTCTAGAAATGCCCCATTAGATCGAATCACTCATGACCATTAGCAACATCCTAAGATAGCAAACACTAAATAGAAATCTTGAGAATAAGTAAGAGTCATGAGGGGACTAAGAAATTGAGGAACTCTCTTCCTCAAGAATCTCACACAACATAAAAGTTGAGATCAAACTTTTGCCACTCTTATTGGTCGTCTCATGCATACGTAGTATGAAATACGTATTACGGTATTAACTCCTTTCCCATGGAGCGTATGTCTACACCTTTTATACCGTACAGATGATAGTTCAGACATACCCAATGTCTAACTTGAGTTCACATATCTACTCATTCACAAAATTCATCAGAACTCACATCTGGCATCTTAGACAGATAAAGTAAAACATGTGGGGTATTTTACTTTCGGACATAGTAAGTATTATGTCCTCATCTCAACACTCAGTTAAGGCGACATACGTGTTTTAAGCTTGAGCTCTCGATTATCACCTAGATAATAAGCTTAAAAACAGTCTCATCTCTATTTATCACACAGTAAACAGAGGCGATTACCCGTGTGAGTGGGCTAATCTTATATCTGTCCGACATACTTCTCAACTTAAAGTAATGCACTAAGCATTAAGATGCATAAGGATTAAACAAAGATTCATAGGCATTAATGATGAAAACACAAATTCATCAAATTGTGAACACTTAGGGAAAATACAATATTCAGTACATCAGTCTCTACGCAATCCTAGAGATTTCATATGGCCACAAAACACATCTCTAGGTATTGGCTTTGTCATAGGATCTGCTACCATTCCATGCGTAGTATGTACTCTAAGTTCACATCTTTTCGTGCAACCATATCCTTGACAAGATTATACTTGGTATCTATATGTTCGGTCTTGCCATGATATTTTGGATCTTTGGTGTACACTTTTGCTGCTTGGCTATCACAGTTAACCAACAATGAATCTGCAGCACTTCCAATAACACCTAAATGATCCAAAAATCTCTTAAGCCAAACACTTTCTTATACTGCTGCTGATTATGCCACGAACTCAACTTACATCGTGGACAAGGCTATACACTTCTGTTTCTTACTGCTCCAACATATGGTGCCATTATTCGGTAAGAAAACAAATCCAGAGGTAGATTTCTTTTCATTTAAATCTCCTCCCCAATCAGTATCACAATAGCCTTTGAGTTGCAGATCCTTTTCCTTAATAACTCATCGTATAATCAGCAGTCCCCTTTAGATACCTCAGTATTCTCTTAACGGCTTTCCAATGTGCTTGACCTGGATTGGATTGGTATCTACTCACCATTCCAACTGTAAAGCATATGTCGGGTGTTGTACACATCATAGCATACATTAAGCTCCCAACAGCACTAGCATAAGGAACATGTTTCATTTGTTCCTTCTCTTGTAGAGTCCTTGGACACAGATTATGGCTCAATCCTTCACTTTTTTGCAATAGGAGTGTCTATGGGTTTACAGTCTTGCATACTAAATCGTTCAAGAACCTTATTTTTATAGGTTTCTTGCGAAAGAGACAACGATCTCTTCAAAACGATCTCTTGAAGTCTTAACTCCAAGAATGTATGCAGCCTCACCCATATCCTTCATCTCAAAGTTAGAAGATAACTATCTCTTGACAGTATTAACCAACTCCATATTGCTTCCGGCAATTAGTATATCATCAACATATAATGATATGATCACAAATTGATCATTGGATCTATTGATATATACACAATGATCCTCATCTGTCATTGTAAAATCATATGCCACTATGGCATTATGAAAATGTATATACCTTTGTCTCGATGACTGCTTAAGGCCATATATCGACCCCCAAAGTCAACATACCTTTTCTTCTTGGCCTTTCACTATGAAACCAGCAGATAGTTCCATATATGTTCATTCCTCTAATTCTCCATTGAGGAAAGCAGTCTTTACATCCATTTGATGTAACTCAAGATCCATACTAGTCACTATTGCCAGAATAATGCGAATCAAGGTAAATCTCACTACAGGAGAAAATGTATTTTCATAATCAATTTCTTCCTATTGATTATACCCCTTCGCCACAAGGCGAGCCTTATGCCTTTCTATTGAGCCATCAGCCTTTCGCTTTATTTAGAGAACCTACTTGTTCCTATAGCTCTGCGTCCTTGTGGAAGATCAACCAGTTCCCAGACTTGGTTTGATTTCATTGACTCCATTTCCTCTTTCATTGCATGAATCCATTTTTCCTTATTAGGGCAGTTTAGAGCCTCATTAATATTTCTTGGCTCATCCTCATCTTGTGGAGCAACCGTAAAAGTTTCCCTTTCAATGTCAAAACATCGACGGGGAATACTTTGGCGACTTGTTCACCGTATGGGAGATTGTACACTTAGCACATCATTCCCCATCATGCTCCCACTTGAATTAGGTAATGATGATGTCGTCACATCAGGTGGTTGCAATTGAGAATGAGTTGAATTCAATTCATTACATCTCATGTTACTCCCACTTGAACGAACTCCACTGACATCATTATCTTGATCCAAGGTTTCAAATAGAGAGTTATTTTCCCTTATTTCGCCCCTCTTAGAAATTCATCCACTAAGAATGTGATATCCTGTGATTCAAATTCAGTTATACTCCCACTTTCCTGCTCACCTATGAACACATACCTTTTTGAGTGTTCGGAGTATCTCATTAAAATACTCTTCTTTACTTCGGGACCCAATTTCCCAAGCTTGTGAGAGGACTCATGAATATAGGCAGCACAACCCCATGGCTTAAGAAAACTTAAGTTCGATTTTCTAACTATCCATAACTCACATGAAGTAGAAATAATTGATTTGGAAGGCATCCGGTTAAGCATATTGGCAGCAGTTAACTACGCATCACTCCAAAAAGTGATAGGTAAGTTAACATGCGCCATCTTGGACCAGTAGGGTTCTGTTTATTCTCTCTGCAACACCATTTTGTTGAGGAGTATATGGAATAGACAACTATCTTTCTATTCCTTTTTCATTACATAATTTTCTGAACTTATCAGATAAATATTCTCAACCTCGATCGGATCTAAATACCTTTATTTTCTTGTCTAATTGATTTTCTGCTAGGTTCATAAACCTTCTGAAACAACTTATGCTTCAGATTAATGAGAAATCAAATAGACATATCCGACTCGAGTATAATCATCTATAAAAAGTGATGAAATAAACAGCCCATTGCCTTCCACTCACATTCATTGAACCACAGACATCCAAATGGATTAAATGCAGAGGAAATTCAGCTCTTTTATCTTTTCCAAATGGTTTTCTTGTCATTTTTCCCACTAGGCAATGCTCACATATGGACAAATCAACTTTATAAATATTGCCCAACAAGCCCTCTTTGGCTAGTCTATTCATGTGTTGTTGGCCCATATGACCAAGTCTAGCATGCCACCATATTCACATCATTATCATATAAGGTAGAAGACGTGAAACAAGGGAATAACATATTGACATCACCACAGTCAACATTTAGTACAATAAAACCATCCAGAAAGTAACTACAACCATAGTAGTTTGTATTCAAATACAAATCTACACATTTATTATGGAAGTTCATACCAAAACCAAGCTTAACCAACGCTAAGACAGACACTAAATTTCGACGAATCTCCAGAGCATATAGAACATCAAAGGTGCGTCCACCACTCATGTTCAATTGGCCGGTGCCAATTCCTTTACATCAGCTCTAGATTTGTTTCCCATATGGATCCACTCAGTTCCAGTTGGTACTCATCGGAATTCCACAAAGGATTCTCAATCCTTTGCTACATGGTCTGTCGCTCATGAATCTACATTCCACAAAGGATTGGATTCAGCCTATAATGCAGAACTTGACACATAAGCAAAGTTCTCAAATGTACAATAGGTGCATTCCTTCTTTGGCTCACAACAGTCGCGAGCATAGTGACTTCTCTTGTCACAATTGTAACACATCACTCTTGACATTTTCTTCACTTGAGGACGTTTTCCTCTCTTGTGTTGGTTAACTCTTGATTTCTTGCAATAAAGACTTGATCCTTTGCATTCCCACATATTGAATGAATCAATACGCTTGCGCTTAGAGCACAAAGCCCTTTCTGAGCTAGAACCAGTATAGCAAATGTCTATTTTCAGCTCAAATACCGTTAGGCGATCCTCTACTAGCTCAAGGTGGTGCACGACACCCTCAAGATCTTCCATAATGTGGTCAAGAGCTTCTAGTGCTTCTTGCTTTTCCAATCACATATTGAATCTTCATATTCAATATTTCACAATTTTTACCGTTCATATCAGCAATTACATTCTTAGTTGCTGAAACCATCGATCTGAACACATCAGACATATATGCACGAATAATTAATACCTATCATTTATGCATCCCTATTTGCATAGACCCATCTTATTAATGAATAATTTCAAGTAAGGCTTTAGAATCAAAAGGTCACTATGTTTCCAATCATCCTCCAAAAAATCCTAACTCAAAATTATTATTAATATAATTATCTTATGCAAATAAATTCTATGAAGTTACAAAAACTTCTATTACTACCCACAGCTAATTACCCACAGCAACCAGCAATAACAGAAAGCAACAGATAATTGACATACAATTAAAAACAATAATGCTTTCAATTAACACAATCAAGTAGTAATCATTACATAATAAATCAAAGAAATAAATAGGGAATGTCCCTTCTAATCTATCAGTCAAAACATCTGAGAAAACTGAAGGCACATTTGCCAACCATGGAAAAACTTTTGGAGAGCTTTCATGTTGCCTCCAAGGCGCATTCACTCGGCGCCATGTGGCGCTCAATCTAAGGGTTGAAGTTTTGGCCAACTCAATCCTATAGTGCTCTCTTACAAAAGCTTCCACCAGCCTCCTATAACCCGGGACCACGTTGACCTCCCATAACCGATCTAACACTGCTTGCCATTCAGGTGGAAGAGTGTTCATCAAAACCGGCACCTTCTCAAAATCCGGCATAAGATAACCATTCCAGATAATTTCCTGTATCATTTGATTGACCTTGACCACATGTGATACTAAATCACCGTCATGCCACCGATAATCAGCTAACTCTATCATCAGCCTCTTAAGTCTTGCATTTCCCTCGTCCGTTCTCGGGATTGTAGGTATCCTTGCATAACGCATCATAGTTCCTGCAACAAATGCAGAATTAAAAATGGATCACTTATAATCATAATTAATATAAGAGAAAATACATAATTTTCCAAAATTCATGCAACAAATGCATAATTAAAAATGGATTACTTATAACCCACTAGGCATGACTGAAAAAGAAAACAAATTCCTTTTTTTTTTCCGGGTCAACGGTCAACGTTCAAAGTCAATGGTCAATGGTCAACGGGCGTCAGTCAACGGTCAACGGTCGGTCAACGGGTCGACGGGTCGGGTCAACGGGCGCGCGGGTCGGACCGGCCGTGCCGGTCGGACGAACCGACCGCACGTGCCGCGCGCGTGCGTTGGCTGACGTCACGCAGACGTCAGCCGGCACGTGCCTCACGCGTGAGCGTGCTGACGTCACGCAGACGTCAGCCGCACGTGCGCGGCATGCGCCAGGCTGATCGGGTCGGGTCGGTCGCCGTCGGGTCGGGTCGCCGGCCGGTGACCGGCCGGCCAACCGTCGTCGGCGCTGACGTCATCAATGACGTCATCCCCGACGGTTATCGACCGTTGGTGACATCACGATGACGTCAGCGGGTGGCGTCAGCATGCCTCGATCTGCAGACCGGCGCGTGCCGATTCGCCGGCCGTCGGCGCGTGTGGCGCACGCGCTGGCGAAGCCAGCACTTCCAAGCGCGTCGCGCCCACGCGCAGCGGCTTCTGGCCGCGCGTGTGGGCACGTGCGACCACTCGCCGGACTCGTCTCGACGTCGCCTTTCTCCCAGTACCTTCAGAATTTGATATCGACTTACGAAAACTCAGAAAAATGGCCGAACAACGCTCGGGTGTCGGGATCTTCGCCCGGTTCCGTACTCCCGAAGTGATTTCGCGAAAAATCAATCAAAAACATCAGAATTGATCGGGAAAAACGTGAACTAGGGCTCTGATACCAATGTTGGGAATAACGGATCCTCGAAAACTGGATTCGACACTAAATCGAACCCCTAAATCAATGCGGAAGACGAAGCCCAGGAAAACACGCATCACCGATCGTAAAGCACACCACAGATTCGAGCGTACCTTGTTAGCCACAGATTAAACACCAATGCCGAAGAAGAGGAAGAAATTATGGCCCCGTTCGATCCGATGACGCCTTGAAGGGAAGGAAAGCGCGCCGTATGCTTACTGCCTTTTCTTTTTGGGAGAGAGAGAGCGTGAGAAGAGAAAAGACGTACGTTATGTTCCAAAACGTTTTCTTCTCTCTCTCTCTCATCCCTTTTATACCTTCCCCCTCCACGGGCCCTATTCCCGTGGGCCGGGCCCTTTTGGGCCCAACTTGAGCGGATGGGCCTTAAGCCCATCTCATAAATCCATCACTTTTCCTTACCTTTGCCTAGCTTGTTGATGACTCAAGATCGTTCAAAAATCAACACCTAAACTCGTGCAAGAAGAAGAAGAATCGCTAGAGTGTTTACTGGTTTTCTTTTGCTTGATCGAGAGAGAGAGGAAGAAGAAGAGAGGTTTTCAGTTGCTTTGTAGAGAGAGAAGAATGGCGTGAGTTATGAGGGAGATAGATCTGTAGCCTAATCCCTAGGGTAGCTTAATCATTAGCAAGATCTAATGATTGTGTCTTTTCCTTCAGTTGTTTCAGTTTTGGGGAAGAAAAACCGTGGGAGAAGAGAGAGAGAAGAGAGAAGAGAGGAGGCGGGTCATGGCCTTCATGCACAATTCCTTCCGACGTCTGGTGTTCAATACCAATTAATTTCTAATCCATGTTGTTGGTCGGTTTATTGGTTTCCAATACCTTTCACTTAATTTCATTCTGAATCTACCAAATTACAATTCTCCTGTAATTATGCAAATTTATGAAATCATATGACATATTAGCAACTCGGTGTTAATCTATGAAGGATTTATCACAATAAATGCTAAAGTTAGAAATCGACATTAGCATTACAACCAATAATTAAATCATCATAACTATAATCTATAAACTTAATCAGGAATGAAATTACTCCGGCCTAAATACCTGTCTCTGGCCCATCAGGCTCATTCTACAACACTTCGGTCCACTTAACTTATTTACTATTCTAACAAATCCGATTCTTGCCCGCTCTAAGCTAAGCCCAAGTCCATAATCTATCCTTCGGCTAATCGAGTCCAATTTGGTAACTCGTGTGGCCCGCCAATTGTTTAAGCCCACACAATCCTCATGACCTATCGGGCTTGCTGTTCGGCTCGATTTAAAATAATCCAAGCCCTTAATGATCCGATTACACTAATAGGGTCGGTGAATTTTTGGAATGTCACACTATTGTTGTAGGCAAACTCCACCAAATGAAGCTGTTCCTCCCAACTTCCCTTGAAATCCAAAATGCAAGCTTGTAGCATGTCTTCGAGGGTTTGGATCATCCTCTCAGAATGGCCATCCATTTGAGGATGATATGCCGTACTATATTGCAGTTTTGTTTCTAGAGCACTCTACAAGCTTTTCCAAAATGCAACTATAAATCTCGGGTCTCAGTCTGAAGTAATCGTCATCATCACTCCATGCAGATGAACAATCTGATGAACGTACAACTCAGCGTGCCTGCCCAAATCAAGGTCTTTCTGTACTGCGATGAAGTGAGTTGACTGCGTAAATCCGTCAACCACTATCCAAATGGAATCATTATCCCTCTAACTCCTTGGTAAGCCGGTCACAAAATCTGTTGTGATATGTTCCCATTTCTACTCAAGAATCTTGAGAGGTTGCAAAAGTCCTCCCGATTTACGGTGCTATGCCTTCACTTGCTGACACGTATGACATTTGGCAACACGCTTGGCGATATCTGCCTCATACCAGACCACCAATAGCATTGACATGGGTTTCGATACATCTTCGTACTACCAAGATGAATGATGTAACTACAACAGTGAGCTTCTGATAAGATCTCCTCCTTAAGCACTGCATCGTTAAGTACACACAATCGTCTTCAGAACCTTAGTATTCCGTCATCAAAAATCTGAAAGTTAGTCTTTCTCTTTCTAGTATCCTCTTACAGGATTTTCTGAATCTCTGGGTCTATTGACTGAAGCGTCTTGATTCAGATCTACACTTTCGGTTCAATTCTGAGGGTGCCCATAAGATTCGAAAGGTGGCCTACCTCAAATTTGAAAATCGAATCTCAAGCCTTCTCAAGTAACATCAATTCCTTGAGTACTATATGTGCTACTGAAGACTTCTGAGTTAGCGCATCTGCGACCTTGTTAGCTATACCAGGGTGATACAGAGTATCACAATCGTAGTCTTTCATCAGTTCCATCCAACAACGCTGTCTCATATTCATCTGCTCTTGATAGAATAAGTACTTGAGATTTTGATGGCTTATGAAGATTTGGAATATTTCTCCACACAAGTAATGTCTTCAAACTTATAGAGTGAAAATAATTGCTGCGAATTCTAATTCATGCATCGGGTAGTTCAAATCATGAGGTCTCAACTAATGGGACGCGTATGCAAAACTCTACCATGTTGCATCAACATGCAACCCAGTCCTCTGAATGACGCATCACTATAGATCTCGTATCCTCCAGGACCAGATGGAATGGTCAGCACAAGTATGGTAGTCAGCTTTTGCTTAAGCTATTGGAAACTACGCTCGCACTTGTCTGTCCACATAAATTTTTCTTCCTTCTACAGTAGTCAATTCAAAGGGGATGCTAATGCTAAAAATCCTTCCATGAAATGTTTGTAGTACCCTACCAATCCCAAGAAACTTATGATCTCTGTCATGGTAGTCAGTCTTGACCAATTGATAACTACTTCAATTTTGGTCGGTTCCACGGAGATTCCTTCGCCTGAAATCACGTGACCTAGGAATGCCACACGAGTTAACCAAACTCGCACTTGCTAAACTTAGCGTACCACTCATGATTCTTCTGAGTCTGGAGTACCATCCTCAACTATGTTTCGTGCTCCTCAACTGTCGTATCCACGACAGTCGCCAGGTAACCTTGACAACCCCCTTCTAATAAACGGGTTGGCTCAAGTGACGAGATTGAAGGGATCGAGGGTCCTTCTCGATCTTCGATAAATTCGAAATTTTCATCTGTCAACGGGTCAAACTGCATTACCTTACAACAAAATGTCCCTTGACCAAACATTTTTATATAGGACATCAAAGTTATACACAAGCAAAGTATTCAAGTACAACTCTAGCTAGTGATTCTCCTTTCCATAACTTGATTACAACAAACTGAAATCCTACAAGCTTAACCCAAAATTTTGCTACGCCACTCTGACAAAATTGTTCTGGGAACACTACCTTTCCTGTCCGGTGCATGACTTGATTCATCTCTGAGTTGGCGGCCTATTCAATCCACCATGCGGTGCATTCTACTACACAATTCCTCGGTTCTAACCCATCAGTGGTGGTAGTGGTAACTGTTGCAGTCCCATCAGTCTTCGGGGACAGTTCCTAGCTATGTGATCTTGCTAGCCACATTCATAACATGTACCCATGTCAAAATGGCATGGGGTCGGTCTGTGTCGTTTTCCACAGTAGTGACACACGGCATTTTGTCTTGGCGCTAACTTTCCAATTCCATCCTTTCGGTTGAGCGGAACAGGATACATTCCTCCAGACATAGGTCTCTTCCCAAACCTATTCTCATTTCTATTCGAACCAAACCACGACCCAGATGCAATGGCTTGTTCGTTCAGGTCTCTCTCTAATAGTTGAGCCCGTTCATACAAGTCATCATAATCTTTCAAGTTGAACAACACTAGTGGACTCATTAACTCCTGTTTAAGCCCATCTCTAAACCTTCGAGCTCGATCTACCGGATCCTTGATCAACCTAGGGGTGTACTGTGAGAGCTCAGCGAACTTCACTTCATACTGATCTACAGTCATTGTACCTTCGTGAAGGTGCTGAAATTTCGCCATCTTCAGTTCTCTTGTACAGTTAGAGAAGTATTTTCCATTGAAGACTTTGACAAAGGTGTTGCACTCCGGGACCACACCTTTCGGGAACACTTTCCCTCTGGCGGCTCTCCACTAAGTGCTTGCAATTCCTGGATCTAGAGGGTTGCAGCCTCGGGATCTGCTGTGCCAGTGAACTTCAGCGGTTTCAACTTTAAAAACTGTTCCATGAGCTTGTGCATCGGCCTCACTCTCTCAGTAACTACGTTCCCAAGTGGAACTTCAGCAAGTGTGGCAACAAGTGCAGCAGCGGCTACTGCAGCAGCAACAGCAGCATTGGCTGTGGTAGTAGTAGCACCTGTAGCGCCGGCATTGATGACGGCAACTTCATTATGGGCCTGCTGCCCCATCAGATCTCTCATCGCCTCTAGCGCCTGCATGATCCTAACAGTTCCCAGATCACCAAGTGCTGCTACACCAGCATTGACTGGAGGTGGTGCTACTCCACTAGCGCTAGCCTGAGCTGGCACTCGACCACGACCCCCTCAGGTACCGACCCTAGTCAACATCCTACCCCGAGTTATCGATCCAATAGTCCTCTTTCTAGGAGTCCTCTACTCCTGATCACTCATGATGTAGACTATCTATAAAATCTATTCCCAATTCCATACGGAATTAGAAACTGAGTGAGATCATGAGACAAACTACCAATCAGCTATCACTCACATGCATCAGCATATTAAAATGGCATTTCCTACTAACTATCCCAAGAACCCATCGAACCTTATCACTCTAAACACAAACCTAAGCTCTGATACCACTTAATGAGGATGTCACACCCCGATTCTTGAGCGCGTGCCCATCCCTCAGTGGTCAATTGAAATTTTCGACTTCCCAGGACAAGTCGTCAATCCTTTCATTTTATTGCACATGTGGGAGCAATTAACAAATCCCCTGACAGTAACCATCTCGAGATAGAAAAGCAAGACAATAGATTCACACACAAAGCATGCTTTTATAAACATACTGAGTCGAGTACATAAGTCTACAACCAAAAGACTAGTTCTTAGAAGAAGCCATCCTATCTGACCTACACTTCAGATCCCCTTAGTTCGGCTTTAGATTCTCCACTCTACGGCCCTAAACAATGAGCCAGCAATAAGGTAAGATATAAATCTCAGCGAGTTCATGCTTTAAACCTTGATTAGGAGGGTAATACGCCTAGGGCATCCTAACCACACAATCATACAACCGCGGAGACTTACCTTGTCTCATATCCTCCGTACAAGTCAACACAGCTCAAATCACAACCATGTGCATATATCAAATTCTCACATCAATAGGAACATCTAAATCAATCACCACTCACACAAGTAAGAATTACTGACACACATTGGTCCATCAATTCAATCAACAAGCGTTCCAATTAATTATTACTACCTGCACAAGCTGTTTTACCCAACACACACTGGTCCTCTATCCATCGACACACACCGAGGATAGGTGACGTCCATCAACACACATCGGGGATGATAATATCCATAGACACACACCGGGGATAGGTAATACCCACCGATACACACGGGGATAGGTAATTTCCATCGACACAGACCGGGGATAGGTAACAACCACCGACACAAGCTGGGGACGGGTTCTCTTAACCAGCACACAACCATTCAATTTCGGCCAAGGACATTGTGCTTCGCACTTAAATTCCTCAATTAAAATGATGTCTTGGCCTATTTTCTTCACTTTAAAAATACCTGATAAAAATAATCGTGTACGGATACACGGTCGGCCTGAGCCTAAGATATAATATCATTCTTTTGGAAAATCCCACAATTTAATATAGTCTATAAAAACATTTTTGGGGATGTAAACCGACGCTTGGTAATTTTCTAATTAATTATTGAAATTACTTAATTTTAGGATAAATACCCAAAATTATAATTTCCACTCAATTTGCACAAAGTAGCATTTAATTAAATAAACCAATCACACCATTGCAATCAGCATGAAATTCCGGTTGCCAGCTATCCCAGTCTCATTTTCAAAAAATAATAATTAAATAAATAATTACCAAAATTAATTAATTAAATACTGGTAAATGCCAAAAATACAAACCTAGGCTGGAAATGCTAAATTAAATACCGAAATGGGCCTGGAAAATTTCTAAACCAATCTAGATAAATACTATGGCCTATCTACTTGTTAATTGCACTAATCTAACCACCTAACATTCAAAATTGGATAATTAAATTACTAATCTAATCTAAATAACCACCTAAACCTCAATTAACTTAAACTAATTACCCCTTAAGCATAATTAACTCCCTAAGCAGAGTTTAGTGGGTAAACTCACTGGATTTGTAGGCCGGTGAGTCCACGGTGATGGCGACGCGAAAACGAGCGATAAACTCCGAAACGGTGACGCTAAACAGGGATTGGGCTGGGCCAAAAATGGCCACGAAGCTGGCTAGATTTTTACGGTTGATGGGCCGAATTTGCGCGGTTGCGGGCATGAGGGCAAGGGACAGTGGAGTTGGGCTGTCTCGATGGATGGAGCGATGCGTGGAGAAGCTGCAAGAGCAGTTGTTGCTGGCTTTGATGGGTGAGAGATGGCACACATTAAGGTCAAGGCAGAAGCAGCCAACAGGGGATTCCTTCGGTGGAGCAGGGAACCCGCAGTAGAGTGGGAAATTCGGTGATGGAGTCAACAAACAGCCTGGGAGCTTTGCTATGTTGACTTCTTGAGTGGGGGGGCGGTTCGGTGGGTGGAGAGATGGGGCGGAGAACGCGAGGCGTTGGCTGATCGAAGGAAAGAGGAAAATGAATGTAAAACAAAAGCTAAAGGAGATGGGGTTGATCGAATGAGGGAGAAGACGGAAGGGGGGGCATGCGTGAGAAGCCAGCTGAGAGGGGAACACAAGTCAATAACCATAGCCAATTAATTAAATGCTTTGGTCCCACAAAAGCCACTAGGTTATCCTTTGGTTCCCCCTATTACTTTCTAGCACAATAATTCCACCAATAATCCAAATTGAAGCAAAAAAGGCAGCCCCATATTAGCATCCGAATTTCTTCAATTTTGGGCTTCCAATTCTTCATCAAATTCCTCAAATTTAATGTCCAATTTTGTTAAACGAAAAGGCCATACGATTCTGCAAGTCCCCTTCACCAAATAGCTCGGCTTTGAAGTCAAAACTCCCCTCAATTCGGCCAATCCGAATTTCCGCTATTTTTCAAATCGTCCGAATCAATTTTCCGTAAAAATCCCAAACTCTCCGAAAATTCCTTGAAAGATGAGTCGACGTTCCTAAAATAAATTGTGACTTGACAAAACTTTCAATTTTTTAAATCAGGTTCAAATTCACGATTAATTTCAATCTGATGTGATTTTAGCGTGACATAACCTATCGGGTAGCTTTTGGAAGTTTTTGGTGCAATTGACCCATGATCGATTCATCTCGAGTCACAATGTACATCTTCGACCTATTGGCGGCTCTCGTTTGGCGTGAAAATTTCAAGGTTTCAAATACGGGCGCAGGGTACCAAAACGACAGATAAATCAGTCTAGTGCCGATCGACGGGAATTTTGAAATCTAGTGAAATCACCCACACTCTGATCACCTATCTTAGTTGAATCGACCTATCTCCGACCTTTAATAGATTTTCAACTGTGCCGTAATGACCCTTGCAGACTAGCACGGTCGAGTAGTCGATTTCTAGTTGAATTCTCAAGTCTATTACATTAAAATCCTCTAATGACCTCCCCAGATAGTCTAGTTATCTCATAAGTGATCAGCTTAGAGAATAGCACTAGAGGCGTGTTGGTGAAAGGCCCGATTCATTCCATTGAAAATAGAATTGAATTTTCAGGATGTCACACGCTGTCCCCATGTGGTGTCCAACCAGCTTTGACTAGCAGGGAGGACCATACCTCAGCCTTAGGCTAAGAGCTTGGTGAGCTTTTCCGGACCTCCGTTGGCGTCACTCTAGACCAAAGGTTTGCTCGCCGTTGCGCTGCCGTCGCCGTGAACTCTTTAGTTCACTAATTGAGTGAGTTAGCCTCCAAAACTTTGCTTAGGGGTTAATTACACCTATTAAGGGTTAGTTTAAGCTTAAGTATGTTTAGTGGCTAGTTCAGTTAGAGTAAATAATAGTTAGTTAGGTTAGTTGAGTGAACTAGGTAGTTAGTTTAGTTAGTTGATTTAATTAGGCTATTTATTTATACATTTATATTTTATTAGTTAGAATGGTTAGTTTAAGGAGTTAGTTTAGTAAATTAATTTAGTTAGTGCACCTAGGTAATTATTTAAGTTTATGTTAATTAATTAATTAATTAAAGTAATTTCATTAATTTAATTAATTATTTAATATTTTCCGAAAATTATATTGGGATAGCCGATGACCGGAATTTCATGCGGATTGTAGTGATGTGCTTAGTTTATGCAATCAATTGTTAAATTGTGCAATTGCGTGTTGATTGTGAAATTTTAGTATTTAATTAGAAAATACCGGGTGTTAGGTTTTTGACACTGAAAATGCTTTTTAAATAATATATCAAACAGTGGGATTTTAAAAGGAATGTGTCATCCCCCAACCCTTGTCGTGCGCACATCCCTCTGTGGTCGATACAAATTTGCGACTTCCCAGGACAAGTCGCCAACACCTTTCATTTTTCATGCACATGCAAAAGCGAAAGCGGGCAACATTTCACAAAAACACTTTTATAAACAACGGGATTTATATACAAAAAGAGTTTAGGTAGAGGTCTACAAAATATCGGCTCTCAAAAGAAGCTGTGCTACAACATACTAGTAGGATACATATGCCGATCCTTCAAATTCCACCTCATAGACTCCGGGGCTTCGGTCCTCCACGACCACCATCTAAGGACCTAAAAATTTAAGCCCACAATGGGATGAGACAATGTCTTAGCAAGTTCACCCCCTAAACCCCTTTTAGGAAGGAAAAACGCCAAGGGTGGCCAAGCCACACAGTCACACAACAACACAATTTGACAAAAGGACTTACCTCGCCTCAATTCCTTCTTGCACGTTAGTATAATTCATATCCCAAATGCATATAATTAATACACCCAACAATTGAAACGCTTCATCAACTCAATCAATCACAAAGGTCCCTATTATAAGGTCAAACCATTATGACAGATCACATACCATGCCACACAGTTTTGTCTCATAATCAATGACATCTAACTCAATCAACCATGCATTCCAATTATTAATTTTTACCCCTTAAGGGTACCACCTACTTAAAAGTTCGGTGTCTTCTGGCGTAGCCAGGCTTCGTCTCACCCCCATTGAGCATGGTGATGTCTCTCAATAAACGACTTCCCCAAAGGAGCGTAGGTCCAGAATCTACTACGACCTGAGTCCCAATGAACGGGTATCCCATATAGGGTAACGTCCAGCTTAAAAGCTCGAGACAAGTTGTCATGCCCCGATCCTCGAACGCGCGCCCATCTCTCACCTGGTCAATTAATAGCAACGTCCCAAGACGCATCGCTGACCCTTTCATTTATTATATGCATGAGGAAGCAGATATAAAATCCCTATACAATAAAACAATAGGATAGAAAAGTATGATCAATTTTTCACAAAATACCTTCTTTATAAACATACAGGTTTATATAATGAAGCCGACAAAAAGGAATCGACTTTCATCAAAATAGAATTGTCCTATGACTAATCAATCAGACAAGGATGCCGATTCTTCGGGCTTCACCTTCTAAATCTGAGGCTTTTGGTCCTTCATTAACACCACCTAAGGACTTGAAATGGTTATACGATAACTAGTGAGACAACGTCTCAGCGAGTTCTACCCTTTAAGACCCGATTAGGAAACCAATATGCCATGAGGGCTACCTATGTACAACACTGTTTAGAGGACTTACCTTGGCCTCACATTCCACCTGCAAATTAGCTCGAATAGGCACCCTATCAAACACAACAGATCGAAACATCGATCAATCGACCTAGTTGATTATATGTCAATCAAACCATTCCCCGGTCGTTCCATTCAATACTATCCATTCTCCGAGATAATCTATCAAGTTACTAAGCCACTATAATATGCTATTCATTCTCCAAAATAACCTATCGAGTTACCGAGCTAATATATTATCCTATCCCCATATGACATATAGAGCCATCGAGCGGGTATGCATAATGTTTTATCTCCGAGACAACATATAGAGTCATGGAGCCGTTATAACATACGTGTGCATAATGTTCTATCTCCAAGACGACACATAAAGTCATTGAGCCGTTATAACACACTGTTGGGTCATACTGTCCTATGTCCAAGATGACATATAGAGTCATCGAGCCGGTATAGAAACAATTCATTCTCCAAATGACATGAAAGTCATCAAGCCATCAAATCATGCCGTCCTATCTCCAAGATGACATATAGAGTCACCGAGCCGGTATACAAACAATTCACTCTCAAGATGACATGAGAGTCATCGAGTTGTCAAATCATACCATCCTATCTCCAAGATGATGTATAGAGTCCCCGAGCTAGTATACAAACAATTCATTCTCAAGATGACATGAGAGTCATCGAGCTATAATAGTATAACGCCCATTAGTGAGATGACATACGAATCATTGAGCCGCTATAGTATTTTTGTTCTGAAAACACAATCAATTTACCATTGTTATCATGCTTGATAAAAATACACGTGTGTGGGTACACGGCCGGCCTTAGCCAAAATACTATAATTTCCTTTCCACAAATCTCACCATTTTCTGTAGTCCACCAAAATATTTTTGGCACTGTCAACCGATGATTGGTTATTTTTCCATTTATTTTCAAAATTAATTAATTTAGGATTAAATCCTAAGATCAGAATTAAATCAATTCAGCACGATTTAGCACTTAAAGAAATAAACAGACTGCACCAAGATAATCAGCATAAAATTCCGATTGTCGGCTATTCCTGCCTAATTTTTGGAAAATAATTAAATAATTAAATAATTCCGAAAATTATTAAATAAATACAATAAATCCAATTTAGGCCCGTAATGCCTAATTGGGAGCCGAGACAAATCTAGAAAATTACTGAGACTTGTTCAATAAATAATAGGACATGTCTACTTGCTAATTTCACTAACAATTTTCCTAACATGCATAAGTACATTCCTAATTTAATTATCCTAATCTAATCTACCCACCTAATTGTACTTAATTAAATCTAATCAACCCCTAAGGATCATTAGTCTACTAAGTAGGGATTAATGAGTTAAACTCACTTGTTTTACGAAGATCGGATCACCGCGACAACGGTGCAACGGCGGCCGAAATCCAAATTTTTGGCGGCATCGACTAGCACTTGGACTGGGCCGAACAGGCCTTGCAAGCCCATAGCAAGTGCTGGGCTTGATCTTGGGCTTGGGTTGCAGCTGGGTTGGGCTTGCTTCGCGGGCCTAAGATGGGCTGACATAGGCTGCTGATGGACTTCAAATGGGCTGGCCTTGGCTCACAACTAGACTGAAGACACAGGCCTCACAACTGGGTTGAAGCTTGCAGGCTTGCTGGACTGAACTGGACCGAAGACAGGCCGATTGGCGGGCTGGCTTGTGTGAAGATGGGCTGCACCGTGTGCTCGATAAGCCTTTAATTCTTCGGCCAAAGCTAGGCCCGAAAGGAATTTGCTGGGTTGTTGGACTTGCGGCTGGGCTGCTCGCACGAGCAAGTGAAGACCTAAGCAACAAAGGAGGAGCTGGCGTCTTCGGTGGACGTTGCTTCAATCAACAAAACCGAAGGTCTTCGCAGGAGATGAAAGCAAGGAGATTCAGTGGGCTTCGATGCTGTTGAACACGTGGGCGTGGGCTGCATGTGGTCAACCAAGGGCTTCCCTGGTTGATGGTTGACCAAGGTGAGCTAGGAAATTGGCAAGTGGCGTTGGTGAGTGGGGGAAGATTCGGTGGCCACTTAAATTGAGAGGAAATGAAACTTCAGTGGAGAGAGAGGTGGTTCGGTGGCGAAGGCAACGTGTGAGCGGAGAGACGGGACAAAGAGCGTGAGTATTGGCGCGAGGGAAAATGAACAAAGAGAGAGAGTTGAAGCTACAGAGGTTAGTGGGATGTTGGGTTCTTTCGGTGGCCAAAAGAAAAGAATGAGCTGCAAGTTTTGTCGAAGGAGAAAATTGAGCGAGTTGGCGTGCGGAGAAGAAGAGGGCAGTCTATCGGTGGCTTGGCTTGCGAGAGAAGATTAAGGAATGGATGAGGAGGAGCCAAAATAGTCAAATTAAATATCTAATATCTTCATTAGATGTCCAAGAAGTCTCTCAAGTTTATCCTCATGTCCCCCTAATACTTTCTTGCCTTTTATTTCCATGAATTATCTAATTTGATAGCAAATGTTGCACCTCCATGCCATGGTCCGAATTTCACTAAATTTTGGATGTCAATCTGTTGGAGAAATCTTTCCAGAATATTTTGAAGCTGACAAAACGTTTCTTTCAGTCTAAAGTCTGGATGTTCGGAGACCGTCAGTTTAAAGTCTGAAGACTTTGTTCTCTCGAGACTCAAGACTCAAGATCCAAGACTCAAGACTCAAGATCCAAGACTCAAGACTCAAGACCCAAGACTTAAGACTCATGACTCAAGACTTAAGTCTATTCTCACTGACAGTCTTTCTAATCCAGTGACGAAGGAAATCCAAAGCCGAGGTTTATGGTTGAGGATTCGATCCTATCCTCTGGTATAGATTCTTTGGTTGGATAATCATTTCGGATTTTTTAATTCTTATCTAAGATCGATTGAAGATCCGATGGTCGACGAAATAATCTTGGAATGTTCTATTCATGGAAACCAAGATCCTGATTGTATGGGCGAACAGGATTGATGGGCTATCATCAGATTCCTTAAATAGCTCGGATGATCTTCTTGATTGATTCCGTCCAACGGGTAGATTGGAGGAATTCCTTTGGTAAGTGCCAACGGCTATGATGGCATGAAGGAGTATAAAAGGAAGACGTCTAGTTGTTTTAAGGGTGTGTGATTGATAGAAAAATTCCAGAGTCTGAAGATCCTTGATTGTTATTTGAGACTGTACGAGCAAAATTGTATACAGAGAGAGTATATACTTGGTGACGCCTTGAGTGAGTGTGGTAGATCATCTACACCTAGAAATCAAGGAAGACCAACACTGTAACATCTCTTTGATCATAGTGGAATCCAGCCAATCGGCTGTCAGTGCAGAAGAGTGGACGTAGGCTTGAATCAAGCCGAACCACTATAAACTGAGTGTTCAATTCTCTCTTTCCCTCACTCAGTCTCTCGATTGTTATTTAATTCTTGCGATTGAATCTTTAACTGTTTAAATATCGTGCAAGCTTCGAGAAATTTTTATATACCTATTCACCCCCCCTCTAGGTACTCATACTAGCTATATCAATTGGTATCAGAGCCCGTGTTCTTACTTTGTTTGAAGTGTTTTACTTCAGAGTAAAAGATCCATGGCTAGTATGCTAGCACCAGGACTAATGGAGGGGCAAAGCAATACCAGACCTCCCTACTTCGATGGAAAGGATTACAACATCTGGAAGAACAAGATGAAAGCTTTCCTACGATCAAAGGATCCTCTGGAATGGGACGTTGTGGAAAGAGGAATCACTCCTGCTGCTGCATCAATCTCTGAAAGAGGGAAAGATACTATTGAAGCCAGCGGAATGTCTCAAGAAGAAATAAACAAGAGACAAGCACTCGATGCTAAAGCAATTTATTCTTTATATTGTGCTTTATCACCAACTGAATATAACGGAATATCTTCTTGTGTTACAGCAAAAGAAGTCTGGGACAGGTTACATATTACCTATGAAGGGACAGATCGAGTGAAGGAGACGAGAATTAACATTCTTCTTGGTCAATATGAATCCTTCAAAATGAAACCAGGAGAATCTATAACTGACATGTTTAGTCGTTTTACAGATATTGTCAATGGTCTTGAGAACCAAGGACAAAAAATTTCTGATCCCATGAAGGTGAACAAGCTTCTGCGTGGACTCTCTAAGGATTGGAATCATATAAAGACCTCAATAAGAGAGACGCAAAGAATCATGCCCTTATCTGTAGACGAACTGATTGGAACTCTTCAGTCTTACGAAGTGGAACGAATTAATGAAGACGAAGATCCAAGAGGTAAGAAGTCTATTGCACTAAAATCAAATGATGATTCTGATGATGCAGATTCTGAAGATGATATGGATGATGAGGAGCTCGCCCTCATGATAAGAAGATTCAGAAAACTAAATAGAAAAGGCAGAAGGTTCATTCCAAAGAAACAGAGTTTTCAGAGACAGCAGACCAAGTCTGTTGATGATGTGGAACCAAACAAAGATGTAGTCTGCTTCGAATGTAAAAAGAAGGGACATATCAGACCTAACTGTCCTCTTCTGAAAAAGAAAAGAGGAAAAGTTGAGAAGTCTCGAAAAGCTCTCAAAGCCGAGACCTGGAGCGATACAGAGTGTGAAGAGAGTGATGAGGAATATGCCAACCTGTGTCTGATGGCACAATCAGACTCAGACTCTGGATCAGACTCTGGATCAGACTCAGACAGTGAATTTGAGGTAAGTGATTATAAAATCCCTGTCAAAGTCTCTAAATATATTGATGAGTTATGTTTCAGTCTTAAGACTTCTCTTAAAAAGATTTCCGAACTTAAAAAAGAAAACTCAATTTTAAAACAAAAGGAAAACATTTTGGAAGAAAAGGTAAAAAATTTAGACTTGAATGTTTCTACTCTTAAAGAGAGTGAAGACAATCTTTCAAAAGAAAATGCTTTCTTAAAAACTGATTTATCAAATATTTCAAAGAAATTTTTCAATAGGATCTGAAAAACTTGAAAAAGTTCTTTCAATCCAAAGACCTTACTTCAATAAGTCGGGTCTAGGTATGACAGCTGAAATAATCCCTTTGATTGATTTTCCGAAAGTAAAAGAAAGAATTAAGAAAAGACCATCGAGAGAAGCTTATAAAAATCATTTCAAAAGAGTTTTTGTAAAGCCTGTAGGTCGAAATGCTTTAAGGTGTTCTAAGTGTAACAGTCAGGATCATTTTGAAAAAGAGTGCCCTATGGTTTGGAAGCCTGTTAAGAGAGTATGGCCTAATAATGCTCATCCTACTAACACCAAAGGACCCAAGAAAGTTTGGGTACCAAAGAAAGCTTGAGACTCTCTTTTGAATGCAGGTCTCTGTCAAAAAGAAGGTAAAGTGGTATCTAGACAGCGGATGCTCAAGACACATGACAGGAGACTCAAATTGTTTCATTAAGCTTATTCAAGTAAATGGTGGAAAAGTTTCATTCGGAGGAAATAGCAAAGGAAGTATTGTGGGATTCGGGACTGTAAAAATTGGAAATCTCACAATAAGCAATGTCTCTCTAGTGGAAGGACTCAACTACAATCTACTCAGCATTAGCCAGCTATGTGATACTGGTTACAAGATCTCCTTTCAAGAAGGCATATGTTCTGGAATTAGCAAAGATACGACTCAGTCTTTCATGGGTCGAAGGCATGGAAACATCTACCTCCTTGATGTGAAGCCAAATGAAGAACAATGCTTAATCTCAATTCAAGATGAAGCAATCTTATGGCATAGAAAGCTTGGCCATGTCAATAAGAAGCAATTAGCCAAAATCTCTTCAAAGCATCTTGTTCGAGGTCTACCTAAATTGCCATACCAAAAGTCTGACCTATGCACTCCATGCATTCTGGGAAAGCAGGTAAGAAATTCATTTAAGCAAATAAATCATGTATCTACTAATCATGTACTGCAGTTGCTTCATATGGATCTCTTCGGACCAACAAGAACCCAGAGCATTGGAGGTAAGAAATATTGTCTAGTAATTGTAGATGATTACTCTCGTTTTACCTGGGTATATTTTCTTGCAAGTAAGTCAGAAACCTTTTCGTACTTTGAGAAGTTTGCTAAAAAGGTTCAAAATGAAAAAGGATGTGCTATTTCAAGTATAAGAACAGATCATGGAAGTGAATTTGAAAATCAAGATTTTACGAAATTCTGTGATAAATCTGGTTTTAATCACATGTTTTCCTCTCCGTATACTCCAGAGCAAAATGGAGTTGTGGAAAGAAAGAATAGATCTCTTCAAGAAATGGCTAGAACACTTTTAATTGAAAGTAAAATTTCTTCACGATTTTGGGCCGAAGCTGTTTCAACCGCTTGCTATATTATAAATAGAGTCTTTCTAAGACCTATTCTTGAGAAGACCCCCTATGAATTGTTCAAAGGTAAGAAGCCAATCGTTTCATACTTTCATGTATTTGGTTGCAAATGCTTTATTTTGAAAAATGCAAATGATCGAGTTGGTAAGTTTGAAGAAAGATCAGATGAAGGCATCTTCCTTGGATATTCTTCATCAAGCAAAGCCTACAGAGTCTATAACAAGAAAAGCCAGTCTGTGGAAGAATCTATGAATGTCAAATTCCAAGACTCAGTGCAAGATGAATCCAGCAAGACTCAGTACGAAGAGACTGAACCCGCTCTAGACCTTCAAAAGTCTTCAACTCAAGAAGCATCTCAGACTCTGGAAGTCCAACATCAAGAAGCTTCTGAAGATTCAAATAAAGAAAGAGATCATCAACCAAGCAAATCAACCAGTAACTGGAAACACAAATCCAGTCATCCCAAAGATCTCATTATTGGCGAAATCAATGAAGGAATTCGCACCAGATCAAAAAGGCGTGAAGAGTCTAGTGCTGTTGCTCTCATCTCTGAAATTGAACCAAAAAGCATAGAAGAAGCTTTATCTGATGAAAGCTGGATCGAAGCTATGCAAGAAGAGCTCAGACAGTTCAACATCAATGATGTCTGGGAATTGACATCTAAACCAAAAGGTAAAACCGTTATTGGAGCCAAATGGGTATTCAGGAACAAGATGAACGAAGAAGGAAAAGTCGTACGCAATAAAGCAAGACTCGTGGCCAAGGGATACACGCAAGAAGAAGGAATAGACTATGATGAGACTTACGCACCAGTTGCAAGGTTAGAAGCTATTCGTCTATTACTTGCGTTTGCTTGTCACAAAAATTTCAGGTTATTCCAAATGGACGTCAAAAGTGCTTTCCTGAATGGATTTATCCAAAAGGAAGTTTATGTGGAACAACCGCCTGGATTTGAAGACCCAAAGAAGCCAGACTCAGTCTTTAGACTAAAAAAGGCTCTGTATGGTCTCAAGCAAGCACCTCGAGCTTGGTACGACAGACTAAGTAAGTTCTTATTACAGAATGGATTTGTAAAAGGTAAAGTAGATACTACTCTGTTCATCAAAAAGGAAAACAAAAGTTTCTTACTCGTTCAAATTTATGTTGATGACATTATTTTTGGATCCTCTAATGAAAGTCTTTGCAAGAAATTTTCTAAGTCTATGCAGGATGAATTTGAAATGAGTATGATGGGAGAATTAACATTCTTTCTTGGCCTTCAAATTAAGCAATTGAAGGAAGGAACTTTTATCTTCCAAGAAAAATATGCTAATGATCTTGTCAAAAGATTTGGATTGGAAAAGTGCAAAAAGACTGACATACCAATGTCATGTTCTCAGAAGATAGACAAGGATGAAGAAGGGAAGAAAGTAGATCAAAAGCTGTACAGGAGCATGATCGGTTCACTTCTTTATCTTACTGCTTCTAGACCTGATATTTTGTTTAGTGTTTGTATCTGTGCTAGGTTCCAATCAGATCCTAGAGAATCACATCTCATTGCCGTGAAACGTATTATCAAATACGTTGCTTCATCTGCAAGCATCGGTCTTTGGTATCCAAAGAGGGGAGACTTTAATCTTCTAGGATACTCAGATGCAGATCTGGCCGGTTGCAGAGTCGATAGAAAGAGCACTTCTGGAACTTGTCAACTGCTTGGAAACAGGACAGTGTCTTGGTTTTCAAGGAAGCAAAGCACTGTAGCTCTCTCAACGACAGAAGCAGAGTATGTAGCTCTTGGAAGCTGCTGTTCGCAGATTCTATGGATAAAACAACAGCTACAAGACTTTGGCATTGAAGACTCATGCACAGAAATCAGATGTGACAACACCAGCGCGATCAATCTCACCAAAAATCCAATCCTTCATTCAAGAGCAAAGCATATTGAGATTCGTCATCACTTTATTAGAGATCATATTCAAAATGGAGAAATCTCTATTCAATTTGTTGATTCAAAGAGCCAACTAGCAGATATATTTACAAAGCCTTTGGAGAAAAATCAATTCGATTTTATCCGCTCAAGACTCAACATTTTGAAGCTTGAAGAAGTTAAAGTCTAGAGACTCACCAACTCTAAGACTCTGATCTCATAGACCTTAAATCCTGAGACTCAATCATTCATGGCTAAAAGACTGTAAGTTGCTATTCTATCTAAAAGGTACGAACTCTCGTTTATCTTATCTCGAAAAGGTACGTTCTTTTATGCAATTCGTGTGAAATTTGAAAACTTGTCTTTTTAAAGGAAGTTAATTTTGGCAGTTATTGATTTTGAAAAGAAGTGTTCGTACACTTTCCTTATGCCGTTTAAACTTCTCCTTTCAAATCCGAGGAATATATATATATATACAGTTATTCTACCCCCAATTTTTAAAACCCTAAAAAGCACTCTCCTCTCGATACTGTTTCTACTCTTTGTTCGTTGTCGAGAAAGTGGTCATTTTTCTTGGGAAAAGCAAGTGAAGGAATCCTCCAATAGACAAAGGAAGATGTCGTCTTCGAGGAAATCATCAAGAATCGCAAACAGGGGACCACAGAGAATGGAGAAGGGACCGACACACTTCGATCTTACTGAGGATGAAGACTTACCAAGTCAGCGACAAAGTCCGATTCGCTCTCCTCCACGTCATTCAGCATCTCCTGCCCCACAAGGTGCAAATCTGGAAGAAGAGATAATCGAGGATGCTGACCCAGTAAGAGTCCAAAAACCCTCTGTTATCTATAAGCTTTATCGTGCGTTGAAAGTCACCGGCACTTCATTAAAGTATATAGATGACTTCCTTAAGGACAAAAATTATGGGAATGAGTATCTTTTTCTGCGGAAAATGGAGGAATTGGGAATTGCTCCTAAAGGAAGGGCAGTGGAGGCTCTTGAGAACATTCCCAGTGATCCTCGTATGCCAGGGCAAAATCTGATTGACGGGAACGATGATGACAAAATGTTCCTTGAATTTAAACCTAGAATGGGTGTGGCAGCAAATGTCAAAGGAAATCGGATGGATTTGTTTAAATCCAAGGATCAGGAAAAAGCGTATTTCAGGCTGTTGAAAAGAGGGGTGATAAACCCTAGAAGTGTTGATTTTGACTTCCTGGACACCATCAACGTGAACTTAAGAGAAAAGTTGAATTTGCTTCAACTTGAGACTTTTTGCTCTGACTCTACGGACGGGTATGATCAACTGACAGCTTATTTCTATTCAAATCTTAGCTTTTTGGATGCGAATAGAATTTCATTCAGTGTTCGAGATCAAGTCTACGTGGTAGATGTGAATATGTTGGCGGACATTATTGGAGTTGAACGGGGACGCTATCTTCCAATCAAAGTCTCACCTGCTCGTACTACTCTGGATCTTGTCAAAGATAGTGATGTAGAGAAGAAAATTACCTATTCCAGGATGAAAGCCATCAACATTGTGCTTCATAAGATTGTGATCAACTGTCTCAGACCAAAGTCTACATCAAAGACTTTTGTGTCTTTTTCTGAAGCAAAATTGATGTATGCGATCAACTCAGGACGGAAGTTTTCTCTCCCGCACACTATTCTCTTCCATATGTACAGAGCAGTGTCAAAGGACAAAGGACAATTGCCTTATCCTGGTCTGGTGACCAAGATCTTCAGACATCTGAACATTGAACTACCACATACTCTCTGTGTTCGACCGTGTGATAAGATGGTGGTTGGGTTGAAAATGTTAATGAAGATGCGTCTGCAAGAGCTCTCCAAGGCAATGGAGAAATTCAAAGTGAAATCTCCAGTCCAGTCTGCTTCAAAAAGGAAAGGAAAGGAGGCCATTGGTGCTCCATTGAAGAAGAAGAAAAGAACTCTCATCCTTGAGGATGAAGATGAAGATGAAGATGATGAAGATCCCACTATCCAAGCGCTGACAAGAACAAGACGTTCTGTGTCTCATCAAACAGATCTTCAGCAGAACAGAAAAGAAGGAGAACAGAACAGAGAAGAGGAAGAACAGAGAGAGAAGGAGAAAGAAGTTGAAGAAGAAGAAGAAGGAGAAAAAGAAAAGTCTGCTGAAAATTCTGGAGAGAAGGGAAATGAAGAGCATGATCATCACTCTTCCCCTTTCGATGTCCTAGAGACAGGGGGAGTTAGTGAGCAAGAGAGGTCTACACCTCATGCTGCTGTTAGTGAAGATCTAAGACAATCTCCAGAAGACCCAGAAGAAGTTCAGGTCTCTCAATTGCCTGAAGAAGGTGATACGACGATTCCAAATCTGCCAGACTATACTGAAGCACCATCGTCTGCATCAGAGAAAGTTCATGCCAGTACACAGACGAATGATTCTGCAGATTTTCGAAGTATTATGAATATTCTTCTGGAAATGCGTAGCCAGATATATGTTCTGGACTGTGAAATCCAAGCTTTGAAGAATGCTGGAAAAGCATCTTCAGTCTCTCTGGAGGATAAACTCAAAGACCTCGCTCTGCAACTTCAAGCCAATGCTAAGGGAGAAGAGGTAGCTCATCTGCGAGAAGACCTGAAGAAGCTCGAAGGAGTAGTCCAGTCCATTGGAGATTTCCAGATCGTGCGCATTCCCAAGCAGACATGACTCCTTTCTCACCCTTTTCAATGCTGACAAAAAGGGGGAGAACCAAAATTTGAACCATTTTAAAACTTTGACTTTTGTGGTTATGTTGTGGTTATGACTTGAGAACTTGAACTTGGGTGTGAATTTGACTGAATTGGTTGTGGATTATGATACTTGACTGTTTGCATTTATTCAAGTATTGTTATATGGTGTTTCTCATGAAAGACTAACCAATTTTCTGTGGATGCAGAGTCTGGTTGTTTTATTAATCTTTATGAGTTAGCCATATTGCTTGAGAAATGTTTTGCAGGTCAAAGTTGTTCAAATCTTCAAGAAAGTTTTGTCACCATCAAAAAGGGGGAGATTGTTGGAGAAATCTTTCCAGAATATTTTGAAGCTGACAAAACGTTTCTTTCAGTCTAAAGTCTGGATGTTCGGAGACCGTCAGTTTAAAGTCTGAAGACTTTGTTCTCTCGAGACTCAAGACTCAAGACCCAAGACTCAAGACTCAAGACTCAAGACCCAAGACTTAAGACTCATGACTCAAGACTTAAGTCTATTCTCACTGACAGTCTTGCTAATCCAGTGACGAAGGAAATCCAAAGCCGAGGTTTATGGTTGAGGATTCGATCCTATCGTCTGATTCTTTGGTTGGATAATCGTTTCGGATTCTTTAATTCTTATCTAAGATCGATTGAAGATCCGATGGTCGACGAAATAATCTTGGAATGTTCTATTCATGGAAACCAAGATCCTGATTGTATGGGCGAACAGGATTGATGGGCTATCATCAGATTCCTTAAATAGCTCGGATGATCTTCTTGATTGATTCCGTCCAACGGGTAGATTGGAGGAATTCCTTTGGTAAGTGTCAACGGCTATGATGGCATGAAGGAGTATAAAAGGAAGACGTCTAGTTGTTTTAAGGATGTGTGATTGATAGAAAAATTCCAGAGTCTGAAGATCCTTGATTGTTATTTGAGACTGTACGAGCGAAATTGTATACAGAGAGAGTATATACTTGGTGACGCCTTGAGTGAGTGTGGTAGATCATCTACACCTAGAAATCAAGGAAGACCCACACTGTAACATCTCTTTGATCATAGTGGAATCCAGCCAATCGGCTGTCAGTGCAGAAGAGTGGACGTAGGCTTGAATCAAGCCGAACCACTATAAACTGAGTGTTCAATTCTCTCTTTCCCTCACTCAGTCTCTCGATTGTTATTTAATTCTTGCGATTGAATCTTTAACTGTTTAAATATCGTGCAAGCTTCGAGAAAATTTTTATATACCTATTCACCCCCCCTCTAGGTACTCATACTAGCTATATCAATTTAATAGATTGGTTAACTTGTGAGTGATCAACTCAGAGAAAAAGGACCATAGACACGCTGACGAGATGCCCATTTCATATATTCAGGATGGGGTCGAAATTCAGGATGTCACATAGGTTCAATCAAACTCGGCCTAGGACACCGTGCATTACACTCAAATGCATTCATTTAAAAGTGATGATCTTGGCCTATTTTCTTCATATTAAAAACACTCTGTAAAAATAGTAGTGTGTGAGTACACGATCAAATCGAGCCCAAAAAATTCATAACCTCTAATATAAAATCCCACTGTTTTATATAGTGCATAAAATCATTTTCGGTGTTAAAAACTGACACTCGGGATTTTCTAAATAAATATTGAAATTTCCCAAATTTTTTGAATAAATTACCAAAAAATCCAATTAGCACTCAATTTGCACAAATTAACATCCAATTGCGTAAACTGAACACACCATTGCAATCAGCACGAAATTCCGGTCACTGACTATACTGATCTAATTTCCAAAAAATATTTAATAATTAAATAATTATCAAAATTAATTAAATAATTCAATTTAAATGCCAAAATTGCTAACTTAGGCTGGAATTGCCTAATTAAATACCGAGACGGGCCCAGAAAATTCCCGAACCAATCTAGATAATTAATACAACCTATCTAGGCTTTAATTAAATCACTAATCTAATCTAACTAACCACCTAATCCTTAATTAACTTAATCTAATCACCCCTAAGTATAATTAACCTCCTAAGCGAGGTTTAGTGAGTTAACTCATCGGATTTGCGAGCCGGTGAGTTCACGGCGATAGCGGTGCGACGGCGAGCGATAAATTTCAAAGCAGCCACACCAATAGGGCACAAACCGGTCCAAAAAATGGCCCGAGAAAGCCCACAGTTTCTGCCCGGTTAGGCTGAACTTGCGGCTAGACTTGCCCGACTAATAGGCCTGCTTCGCTGACTTTGTGCGGCTGAAATGAAGACGCGAATAAGTGAAGCGGGCTAGATTTGTGAAGTTTGACCAAAGGGGGCTGGCTCACGAACATGTGGCTGCGGATGAAGGGAAGAAGAAGCAGTGTCAGCGGGATGGTAGGGACGTGCGGGAAATGGGCCAAGAGATCGAGGGGTTTGGTGGAGATGGGGATGATGGGGATGATAGGGCTACGGATGATGATGCAGCAACAACGAAAGGAAATGATGGGGAACAACAGCTGGTGGAGGATCGGGCGTGGGGTGACGGTGGTGGAGCAGCAAGAAAAGGAAATGAAAAATGAAAACCGAAGCAAGTAATGAAAGTAGAATCTGCGGAGGGGAGGGGTCGACCGTGGAGCATACGCGGGAAGAAGTGGGGAGGGGGATCCGGTTGAGGTGTAATGAAGAAGCTAAGTATGAGGGGGCCAAAAGTCAACAAAACTTATCTACTCCATTAAAGCCTTGTCCCCAATTACTCTCTAGCAAGATAAATACCCAAATAACTAAATTTTGATGCCAAAAATGCTGCCCTCAACCATAGCTCCGAATTTCCTCATTTTGAGCTTCCATTTCTACCCAAATTCCTAAATTTGATGTCCAATTTAGTAAAATAAAAAAACCCACACAATTTCTACAATTTCCTTTTGTCAAGTAGCTCGTTAAGGAGGCCAAAAATTCCTTGAATTTGGCCAATCCGAATTTCCGTTCTTTTCCAAAACGTCTTAATCGATTTTCCATAAGAATCCCGGAATTGCCGAAAATTCTTCGAAATATGAGTAGACGTTCTTGAAATAAATTGTGACATGACAGAACTTTTAATTTATGAAATCTGGTTCAAATTCGTGGTTAATTTCAATCTAACGCGATTGCAACGTAACCTAACCTACTGAGTATCTTTTAGAAATTTTTAGTGCAATTGACCCATAGTCGATTATTTTCGAGCCACAATGTACGTTTTCAACACATTGGCGACTCTGAGTTATCGTGAAAATCTCGAGATTTCGAATACGGACACAGGATACCAAAACAACAGAAAAATCGGTCTATTGTTGATCGACAAGAATTTTGCAATCTGGTGGAATCACCCACACTTTGATCATCTATCTTTAGTAGAATTGACCTATATCCGGTCTCTGATAGATTATGCCATAATGACCCTTGCAAATTAGCACGGTCGAGCAGTCGATTGCTGGTCGAATTCTCAAGTCTATTGCATTAAAATCCCTTAATGACTTCCGTAGATAGTCTAGTTATCTCATGAATGATCAGTTTAGAGAATAGCACTATAGGCACGTTGATGAAAGGCCCATTTCACCTCATCAAAATCTAATTTGAAAATCATGATGTCACAACTCTTCCCCTCTTATAAAAATTTCGTCCTCGAAATTTAAACCATGCAAATCTTTAAACAAAAAGATGGGGGTATAGTCATCTCATCAACTCTTCACTTTCCCAGGTTACTCCTTCAGTCCCGTGGTGTTACTGGATCACTTTGACCAACAGGATGGTCTTGGTGCGCAGAACCTGCTCCTTGCGATCCACAATATGAATCGGGCTTTCAACATACGACACCCTGCCGTCCACATCCAATTCCTCAAAATTAAGCACATGGGTCAGGTCAGGCTCATACTTCCTCAACATTGACACATGAAAGACGTTATACACTTGCACCAATTTCGGTGGTAATGCAAGAGGATATGCTAGGATCCTGATTCTTTCAAGAATCTCAAATGGGCATACATATCTTAGACTTAGTTTTCCTTTCTTGCCAAAGCTTGAAGTACCCCTCATTGGTGACACCTTAAGAAAAACGTGATCACCAACTTTGAATTTTAATGGCCTTCAATGCTTATCGACGTAGCTTTTGTAATAGCTCTAAGCGGTCTTTAATTTGTCCCTGATGACGCCAATTGCATCCATTGACTGCTGAACTAACTCTGGGCCTGTGATCTTTCTTTCCCTGACTTCATCCCAACACACTGGCGTTTTGCATGCTCTGCCATACAACGCTTCAAAGGGATCCATTTGAATGCTCTGCTAAAAGCTGTTGTTATAGGCAAACTCGATAAGGTGAAGTTGTTCCTCCCAGCTTCCCTGGAAATCCAACACGCAAGCTCGCAGCATGTCTTCAAGGGTTTGAATCATCCTCTCAGACTGGCCATCCGTCTGAAGATGATATGCTGTACTGTACTGCAGCTTTGTTCCTAAAGTGTCACGCCCCGATCCTCGGGCACGCACACATCCTTCTTACTTGGTCGATTTTATAATGCGATATCACAGGACTATGTATCGCCGATACCCTTTCATTTATTAAGCAGGATGTAGTCTCATCCCGGTTTGGAGACTACACCATAAAATGATACGCACACATCCTTCTTACGCACACATCCCCTTTCATTTATTAAGCTTATGCGGAAACGGTTAAAATCCCCAAACAATAAAACGATGGGATAGAAAAGCAGGACCATATTTTTCATATTGAAATTTATAACCAAACTTTTATACAAAAACACAAACCATAGTACTTCATAATTATTCACCCTATCTCTATTCACATCAAGAAGATAAAATCTCAGTCCATCTGGGCCATACTCAAGGCCCCACTCGGGATTATCTTCTTCTTCTAAAAATACTTCTCCTCAGATTTCACCTCCGAGTTCTCCTTCTCAGACTTCTCCTCCTTAGCTCCTCATCGGGGTCCTAAAATGATTTCTCCAAACCGGGATGAGACTACATCTCAGTGAGTTCTACCCCACTAAGGCCCGATTAGTAAACCATTATACTATAGGCTGCCTAAACACGCACAGGGCAGAGAACTTACCTTGGCCTTAGATCCCACCTGCAAGTCAGTACAATTCACAATAGGCACCCAAGTAATCATATCATAGATCAAAGTATCGATAAAATCAACCTAGTCGATTATATGCCAACGAGACCATTTATGGTCATTTCCATTAAGTCAATCAATTTGCAACATCAGACTCAAGGCAATGATCAATCGACTTAGTCGATTACATGTCAGCCGGACCATCTCTAGGTCATTCTACTCATTGCTATACAGTCTCAACTGATAAAACCAATCACTAAGCCACGTGCATTCTCCAAGGTGATATTCTTTATCACCGAGCCACGTGCATTCTCCAAGGTGATGGAACCAATCATCGAGCCACATGCTCTTTAAAATGTCATTTTGAATCAGCGAGCGCACGTGCATTCTCCAAGGCGATGCATCAAGTCACCGAGCCCACGTGTCTCTTCAAGATGCCAACTGTACTCATTGAGATCACGTGCATTCTCTGAGGTAATGCATCAAATTACCGACCCACGTGTCTCTTTCAAGATGCCACACTTAATCACCGAGCCACATGCATTCTCCAAGGCGACATACTTCGTCACTGAGCCATGTGCATTCTTCGAGGTGATATATACATTTAGTCACCGAGCCACATGCATTCTCAAAGACGACATACTTCGTCACCGAGCCATGTACATTCTCCGAGGTGATATATACATTTAGTCACCGAGCGACATGCATTCTCCAAGGTGACATACTTCGTCACCGAGCCATGTGCATTCTCCGAGGTGACATATGTAATCATGAAGCCCCGTGCATTCTCAAAGGCGATGTACTGGTCACCGAGCCACGTGCCTTTCATGATGATTCATCCCATTTCTAAAGTAATTATCCACAACCTTCATTCGTACTCAATTTACCCAAATAATCAATTTAGGAACATATCCTAAAAATCCACAATTAAATCAATTCAGTACAAATTAAAGCTCAAATAAATAAACAGACTACGCCACGACAATCAGCACGAGATTTCAGTCGTCGTCCATCTCAATCTTAATTTCCGAAAAATAATTAATTGATTAATTCATTTCGAAAATTAATTATTAAATATTAAAAATTCTGTTTAGCTCAAAATAAGGCCCAATTAAATAAACAGACTGCACCACGATTACCAACATAAATTTCCGGTCACTAGCCATCTCAATTGAATTTTCGGAAAATAAATAAATAATTAATTAATTTCGAAAATTAAATAATTAATATTAAAAATTCAATTTAGCTCAAAATAAAGCCCAATTAAATAAACGGACTTCACCATGATCATCAGCATAATATTCCAGTCATTGGCCATCGCAGTTGAATTTTCGGAAAATAAATAATTAATTAATTTAATTCCAAAAAATAATATTAAATGCCAAAAATCCCACTTAGGCCCAAATCGTCAAATTGAAGCCTGATTAGGGGTCGAAAAATTCCCGAGATGCTTCCAATAATTAGTAGACCACGTCTACTTGCTAATTGCGCAATCAATTTATCTAAATCGCATCACAATTGACTAATAAATGCTAATTTCTTATAATCTAACCACCTAAGCCTAAATAATTAAAACTAAACCAACCTTAAGCATAATTAGCCAACTAATCCGGGATTAGTGAGATTACTCACCAAATTGCGCGCAAATTGGATCAATCCGATGGGGGCGATGCGAGGAACAACAAACTCCAAAGCACGGCTCGGGTTCGGGGCCCGGAAACGGCCCAAAAGCGAGCCCAAACCAGTTGGAAAACCATTTCGTGGGTTGCAGTTCAACGCTTGCCGGAGCTAATATGGTGGCTAGGGCCGCGAGGGGAGGCCGGCGGAGGGCAAGTGAGACGCCAGGGACGCCGGGCGGAGCTGGGCGATGGCCGGAGGTGGCCGAATGAGGCGGAACAGAGGTTGGGCAGCGGCTGGATTATGCGAAGGAGGACACCTGGCGCAAGGGACGGCCGGCGGAACGCGCGGCGTTACACGGGCGGGCGTCACGAGCGTTTGGTGCAGCGGCAGGATGGGCGGCAACGGAGCAGCGATGGCGAGCTATAGCTTCTGTTCTTCCTCAACTCGCTAGTTCGCACACAAAGAATGAAGAAGAAGAAGAAGAATGCGGTCACATAAGGATGGGGGAGAAGAGAGAGAAGAGAGAGATAAGATATGGCTTGACCGGTCAAAAGGGAAGAGAGAGCGAAATGAGAGAGAGAGAAAAGAAGAGAGAGGGAGAGAAAAGAAATAAAATAGTATAACACCACATGTCTTCCTCAACTCGCTAGTTCGCACACAAAGAATGAAGAAGAAGAAGAAGAATGCGGTCACATAGGGATGGGGGAGAAGAGAAAGAAGAGAGAGAAGAGAGAGAAGAGAGAGATAAGATATGGCTTGACCGGTCAAAAGGGAAGAGAGAGAGAAACGAGAGAGAGAGAAAAGAAGAGAGAGGGAGAGAAAAGAAATAAAATAGTATAACACCACATGGTCTTATTTTTTTCTTTTCTTTTCTTTTCTCTTTCCCTTTCTATTTTCCTTTGGTCTTCAATTTTCCTCCGATAATTTCTTTATTGAAATTTCGGACTCGTCAACAATTTGACAGTCGATGAGAAAATGTCCAAAAAAAAAAAGAATTATGACGCGCTTAAAATTTGATTCCCGAAATCGAGTTCAATTTCGTGGTTAAAAATCGATCAGACATGATTTTAGCCCAATCCAACTAATTAGGTAGCTTTTAGGGATTTTACTGCAAATACATCGGCTTCACCCAATAGGTTAGTTAACTCGTAAGTGATCAGCTCAGAGAAAAAGGGCCATAAGCACATTGACGAAATGCCCATTGCACTTTATCAAAAACGGGGTCGAATTTCAGAATGTCACATAAAGCACTCTGCAAACTTTTCTAAAAGGTAGCCGTGAACCTCGAGTCTCGGTCTGATATAATCATCACTAGCACTCCATGCAGACGAACAATCTAACGTACGTACAATTCTGCATGCCTATCCAAATCAAGGTCCTTTCATACTGCGATGAAGTGAGCCGACTTTATCAGTCTGTTACCCAAATGAAATCATTTCCTCTTCGACTCCTTGGTAAGCCTGTCACAAAGTCCATTGTGACGTGTTCCTATTTCTACTCGGGAATCTCGAGAGGTTGCAGAAGTTCTCTCGGATTACAATGCTGTGCCTTTACCTGCTAACACGTTAAACACTTGGCGACATACTTGGTGATGCTTGCCTTCATACCAGACCACCAATAGTGTTGACGTAGATTATGATACATTTTCATGCTACCAAGATGAATGCTGTAATTGCTACGATGAGCTTCTGATAAAATCCCCTCCTTAAAAGCTGTATCGTCAGGTACACACAATTGTCATCGGAACATCAGTGTTCAATCATCAAAAATCTGAAAGTTAGACTTCCTCTTCTCTATATCCTCTTGTAGGATTTTTTGAACATCTGGATCTATCGGTTAAAGCGTCTTGATCCTAATCAGCACTTCCGGCTCAATTTTGAGGGTAGCCATAATTCGAAAGGTGGCCTACCTCAAACTTGAAAACCGAATCTCGAGCCTTCTCAAGTAAAGTCCATTCTTTAATCAACATTTGCGCCACTAAAGACTTCCGACTCAGCGCATCAGCAACCTTGTTCACTTTTACAAGGTGATACAGAATATCACAATCATAGTCCTTCAAGAGTTCTATCCAGCAACGCTGTCTCATATTCAACTCATTATGAGAGAATAGATACTTGAGACTTTGATGATCACTGAAGATCTAGAATCTTTCTCTGCACAAATAATGTCTCCAAATCTTCAAAGCGAAAATAATCACTGCAAGTTCCAAGTCATGCGTCGGATAGTTCAGCTCATGAGGTCTCAACTGACGGGACACGTATGCAACAACCCTACCATGCTGCATCAACACGCAACCCAATCCTCTGAATGACGCATCACTGTAGATCTTGTATTCTCAAGGACCTAATGGTATGGTCAGCACAGGTGTGGTAGTCAGCTTCTGCTTAAGCTCTTAGAAACTACGCTCACACTTATCCATCAACAACAATTTTTCTTCTTTCTTCAGGAGTCGAGTTAATGGCGAGGCTAAGGTTGAAAATCCTTCCACAAACCGTCTGTAGTACCCTGCTAAACCCAGAAAGCTCCTAATCTCTATCACTGTACTTAGTCTTAGCCAATTAATCAGTGCTTCAATCTTGGCAGGGTCCATGTAGATTCCTTCTCCTGAAATCACATGACCTAGAAAAGCAACATGAGTCAACCAAAACTCGCACTTGCTGAACTTAGCGTACAACTCATGAGTCCTTAGAGTCTGAAGTACCATCCTCAAATGCCACTCGTGCTGCTCTGGACTTCTCGAATACATCGGGATATCGTCGATGAACACGATTACAAACTAATCCATATGCTCTTTAAACACTTAGTTCATCAAATCCAAGAAAATAGCTGGGGCGTTCGTCAAACCAAACGACATTACAATGAATTCATAATGACCATATTGGGTACGAAATGCTGACTTAGGTATGTCCTCCTTTCTGATCCTCAGCTGATGATACCTTGTCTTCAGGTTGATTTTAAAAAATATCGATGCTCCTTGCAACTGATCAAACAAGTCATCGATCCTCGGCAATGGATACTTGTTCTTGATCGTCACTTGATTGAGTTGACGATAGCCAATGCACAGACACAATGAACCATCCTTCTTCTTTACGAATAGAATTGGTACTCCTCAAGGTGATGCACTGAGACGTATGAAACCCTATCCAACAATTCATGCATCTGCACCTTCAACTCTTTCAACTCCAACAACGCCATCCGGTAAGGAGCCTTAGAAATTGGCTCTGTCCCGAGGGTTAACTCAATTACGAATTTGATCTCTCTTTCTGGCGACAAACCTAGCAATTCTTTTGGGAATACATCTGGAAATTCTTGAACTATTGCAATATCTTCTATCTTCCGCTCCTCAACTATCATATCCACGACAGTCGCCAGGTAACCTTGAGAACCCCCGTCTAACAAACGGGTTGCCTCGAACGATGAGATTAAGGTGATCAAGGGTCCTCCTCGACTCCTAATAAACTCAAAGCTTTCACCCTCTATCGGGTTAAACTGAATCGCCTTGCGATAATAGTCCATCTTAGCTCGTTGCTTGGTGAGCCATTCCATGCCAATAATTAGGTCAAAGTCATACATGGCTAGGACTATCAAGTCTATCTTCCCCTCTCGCTCACCAATCGCTAATGTGCAACTAGGACAACCCACTGTAGCTAACACCTTATCCCTTAATGGTGTCGATATACTAATCATTGACTCCAAAAACTTAGGAATCAATCCTACCAACTTAACATACTACTCGGTTATAAATGAGTGAGTAGCTCTAGGGACAAATAAAGCATAAGCAGCGTGGTCGTTCAACGAGACCGTACCTATGATCACATTAGGCGCATCCTCTGCCTATCCTCTTGTGATAGCATATGTCATTCGTTGAGCTGGAGGTCAGTTCAAACCACCCCGCGATGCATTCGATGGCGCCCTATTGTCGGAATCGCGATCCCACTTGTCTTCCTGGCTATGTGACCCTATTGGCAATACACAAAACAAGCACCTATCCTAGCAGGACACGGAGCTGATCCATGCTGTCCTTTGTAGGAACGACACACTCTAAACTAGCTCGTTGACTTTCCTGTCCCACCCTTCCTGTTGGGTGGAACAGGATACCTTCCTGCAGTCATCAGTCTCTTTCCAAATCGATTACTATCTCTATTAGAACCAAACCACGACCCAGATGTGGCACCCCTCGACGGCCCCCGATCCGATTTGGGTCGCCATAGTTTGCTTACCATTCACTTTTTCTAATAACTTGTCACTCTGATACCATTTCAATTGCAGCGGCTCCATACAATCTGGGGGTTTACATCTTTTAAATCGGTCCCTTGCGCAATTTATATACGGAAGCACATCCAACAACTCTCTTCCTTATATTCAGAAAACGATGCACACCTACTAAACATCTTATATAAGTTAAAGCCAAACACGTTTATTTACATAAAGCAGATGGACATCTTTAGTCGGTACATCGAAATGCCAATGTTTCTATACTCGGCTATATTTCAAAAGATGACTGACATCTTCTCCAACAGTCGAATACTTAAAGTCCATCGACCAGTGTCGGCGTTCAAGAGTTCCTCTCTTTGCTATCCTCCTCCTTGCAATCATATCCAACCATTTGATTCATCTACTAATCTGAAATGTTGGTCCCCGAAGGGGTGAGTACAACCACTCAGCAGGTAAAGGATCAATAAACCACTCAATACATCATGCCATGCAATCATCACAATCATAGCATCACATGTCATACAAGCATCCATGCACAACATACCATGGCATCATGCACATGTCATCATACCTCATATACCATCATCATCATATGGACATCACCATCATATCATATACTTACCATCATCATGTCACACATGGCATCATCCTTACCATGCATCCATGCATATAACATCATCATATCACATGTACCATCATCACTACCATGCATTCATGCATGTAACATTATCATCATATCATCATATCACATGTACCATCATCATTACCATGCATTCATGCATGTAACATCATCATCATATCATCATATCACATGTACCATCATCATTACCATGTATCCATGCACATCTCATCATCATATCACATGTACCATCATCATTACCATGCATCCATGCACATCTCATCATATCATGCATATATCATCATGCATAATTCAATTTCAATTTCATTTTGGACCGCCACATTTCTCCTTCTCGGGACCAATGTTTGTATCCCACATTCATCACTCGCGCCCAATCCTGGCATTGCGAGGAACCTCCGGGCATGTATCCAAGATACAACCGGGCATCCGGCACCCCACATTCCGGGCATCTCGTATCCCAACTGGCATCACGAGGAACCTTTGGGCATGTATCCAAGATACAACCAGGCATTCGGCATTTACACTCCCTGGCCGGGCATATCGCATCCCAACTAGCATCGCGAGGCATCCCTCGGCACAATGCCTGCCGAGCTTCCGAAATTATGTACCGACATACCGCTAGGCCTCCCCTGGAATTACGTACCGTATACCATCAGGCATCCCAACACTCCTGGGGAATCTCTGGGGCTCGCCATGAAAATGGTTTCCCCTGCCCTCCGGAATTACGTACCGACATACCAACAGGCCTCCCCTGGAATTATGTACCGTATACCACCGGGCATCCCAACACTCCCGGGGCATCGTCGGCTCACACCTCCGACGGTCTTCTCATCACCACGATGCATGTTCTTATACATCTCATTTTCAATTTCACATTCACAATTATGGCTCAATTTCAACATGGCATGCGATGTGATGGCAACCAAGATCATATTCATCATTGAATTCATACATGCATCTCAAATCATTATCGTACATGTAGCAAGACACCATCATCCATAACAATACAATTCACAGAGTCCATGCAATTTAAAATAGTCCAATTATCATACTTTTTGAAGTTTACCAAATTCCAGCTTGTACTATTTTAGAAAACATTTAAATTAAATATCCATATGCCTCTCAAAAATCATGAAATCAAGATATGTGATAGACAAGACAATAAGATAACAATTTCATGAAGAACACATGCCCAAAAGAGTTTCACACAAAAAGATATAACTCACACAAGTACAGCATGCAATTTCGGATAGAAACAGATTGCACAGTCTTTGAATAATTCGATTAAAATACCCAAAAGATCTCCGAAAATTATGAAATTTTACCACGTCATAGAAAAGACACTAAAGTATATTTTTCATGCAGACTTCCAAGCCAAATTCGTTTTTAGATTATTTTCTACAGTCACACGAAGCTTCCGGATCTAACACCGAAACGTCCAGTGCATGTTTCTCGGAAATACTGAGTTTTCACCTACCTATTCTTCTTCGTTCCCTCTGAAAGTTGGATATGTTTTACTTCAAGATGTCCCCTGCAACTTTCATGCAGGGATCTAAGTCAAATTTCAAAATGACAGTCTCCATATAGGTCCATGAAGTCTCGGGTGTCCAGTACCGCGTCTCCAGATTTACCGTCTTCAAGAGTAAGTTGATTCACTAGGCTATACTTGTTCATTTTACTTTAAATTTGAGTATGTTAGTCTTGAAGATGTTCTATACAAGTTTCATGCAGAAGTCGAAGAGAGATTCTTAGTAAAAATCAACATGCAACCACAAATCTACCACAAGGTCAGCAAAACAGTTCCAGATCTAGTGTCTCCGTAGTATGAGAGTTTGACCCATTAAATCTCCATCATTTTGCACCAAATTTTAGTATGTTAGCTACAACTTTCATGAAGCGATCAAAGTCAAAATCGAACTCAAAACATGCATGCAACCTCTCACAAGATTCTGGGTCAGGCGGTTCATGCGAAAACAGCATGCAACTCAAGAACAAGTCACATTCTAGCTTCGGTTTTGCCTTCCCTATGATCCGAAACCTACCACCAACAAATCACACATGCAAGGCACACGTGCAAGAGCGGAAATCAGTCCCAACATGCCTCTAGAACCAAGCGGATAGGAGCACACGAATAGCACACCGGCAACGGACGGACGGCGTGCGGGCGGCGACAGGCGAGCTCCTCCTCCTCGGCCTCCCTCTCTCTCGCATCTCACTGTCTCTTGGCAACTCTCTCCCTCTCTCTCACTCTCTCAAAACCAGCTACTCTCTCTCTCTCTCTCTCTCTCTCTCTCTCTCTCTCTCTCTCTCTCTTTCTTTTTGGTGGCTTATATATTGCATGCTTTCTTCTCTTGCATGGGGGACACTTGTCCCTAAGAAGGAGACAAGTGTCTTCTTTGCCGAAGACACTTGGAGGAAGCCATGCGGCTCCTCCTTCCCCCTCCAAGTGCCGACAATGGGCCGGGCTTATGGCCCACTTTAGGCCCATCTCACTTGGGCCTAAGGTCCAAACTTAAATGGCTCAAGTTTATTTTATTTTACTTTTATATAATATATATATTAATCATCATTTAAATAAATATCTAATTGCATAAATAATAAGGCTATTAAACTTATAGTCTCAAATCCATAAATTCCAATTTATGATGCACATGACCAATGATAGAATTTTCTTTCCTATCACATAATTATCCCTTAAAAGCTTGGCCATATATCTTATTGCAAATTATGGATTAAATGGCCATAAAATAACTTGATGTTACTTCCATCACCTATTCATAGAATTTAATGTAACTAGAGGTCATTATGAATTTTGGGATGCCACACCAGATGCGGTGGATTGTTCGTTCTATTTCCTCTCAATCAGTTGGGCTCGTCCGTATAGCTCATTATAGTTCTTTATATCAAACGGTACCAGCAGACTTTTTAGCTCCGGTCGGAGGTCATCCCTAAGCTTCCTCGCTGTTTCCTCAGGATCCTCGACCAATCTAGGGGCATACTGCGATAACTCGACGAATTTCGCCTCATACTGGTCCATTGTCATTGAGCCTTGACGAAGGCGGTAAAATTCCGCTATCTTTTGATCCTTGGCACATCTGGAGAAATACTTGCCGTTGAACGCCCTAACGAAGGTGTTCCACATCGGATCCACACCTTCTGGGAATACCTCTTCTCTGGTGGCCCTCCACCAAGTATTAGCAATCCTGTGCAGCTGATATACACAAGCGTGACATTCTCTTCTTCAGTGCACCTCAGCAGTGCAAATGTTTTCTCTAAGTCTTGTATCTAGAAGGTTGTAGCCTTGTGATCTCCTATTCTTATGAACCTCAACTAGTTCAACTTCAGAAATTGCTTAACGAGCTTATGAATTGGTCTCTCTGCAACCACGTTCCCCGGTGGAACTATAGCAGCTGCGGCAGTGACTGTGGCAGTAGCGGCGGGTTGATTCTTGGCCTGTTGCCCCGTCAGAATTCCAATTGTCTAAAGCACCTGCATGATCCCATCGAACCTGGGATCACCAGGGCTGCTACCTTAGCACCAACCGACAGAACCGATGGCAGTGCTACTCCACTTGCGCTGGCTTGAGCTTGCGCTCTACCTTGACCACCTCGGATATCAACTCTTGTCAGCGTCGCGGGGGCCTACTCCCCTTTTCCTGGGAGTCCTCTGCTCCTGGTCACTCATCTTGCAAATTCTTTATAGAAACCTGCTTTCCAATTCCAACACCAGATTAGAACTTGAATGACCTCACAAACAAGCTACCAATCAGCTATCACTCACATGCATCAGCAAATTAAAAGTGGCTTTTCCTACTAACTATCCCATGACTCATTGCCCTTATCACTCCAAGCATAGACCTTGTTCTGATACCACTAAACGGGGATGTCACGCCTGGACCCTCATCGCGTGCACATCTCTCTGTGGTCAATACAAATTTGCGACTTCTCAGGGTAAGTTGCCAACCCCTTTCATTTTTAATGCACATGCAGAAGAGAAACAATAACCCCTGACAACAAACAACATGGGATAGGAAAGCAGGCAACATTTCATAGAAACACGCTTTTATAAACAACGGGGTTTATATACAAAAAGAGTCTATGTAGAGGTCTACAAAATATCGGCTGTCAAAAGAAATTGTCCTACAATATACTAGTAGGACACATACGCCAATCCTTCAGACTCCACCTCCATAGACTCCGGGGCTTCGATCCTCCACGACCACCATCTAAGGACCTGAAAATTTAAGCCCACAAAGGGGTGAGACAATATCTCCGCAAGTTCACCCCTTAAACCCCTATTAGAAAGGCAATACGCTAAGGGTGGCCTAGCCAAACAACCACACAATTAGATCAGAGGACTTACCTCGCCTCAGTTCCTTCCTGCACGTCAGCACAATTCATATCCCAAATGCATATAATTATTGCACACAACGATTGAAACGCTTCATCAACTCAATCAATCACAAGGGTCCCAATTATAAGGCAAAACTGTTATGACACGTCTCATATCAAGTAAAACAATTTTGTCTCATAATCAAGGGCATCTAACTTAATCAATCATGCGTTCCAATTATTAATTTTTGCCCCTAAAGGGTACCACCTACTCAAAAGTTCGGTGTTTTTTGGCGTAGCCAGGCTTCATCTCACCCCTATTGAGCACGGTGACGTCTATTAATAGATGGCTTCCCCAATGGGGCGTAGGTCCAGAATCTACTGCGACCTGAGTCCCAATGAATGAATATTCCATACAGGGTAACGTTCGGCTTAAAAGCTCGTGATAGGTTCTATTTAACCAACACACGGCCAATCAAACTTGGCCCAAGATACCGTGCATTGCACTCAAATGCCTTCATTTAAAAATGGTGATCCTGACCTATTTTCTCCATATTAAAAACACTCAAAAAGATAGTCGTGTGTGGGAAAATGACCAGGTCGAGCCTGAAAAATTCATAACTTCCAATTTAAAATCCCACTATTTTATATAGTACATAAAACCATTTTCGGTGTTAAAACCCGACACCCAGGATTTTCTGAATAAATATTGAAATTTCCCAAATTTTGGAATAAATTACCAAAAATCCAATCATCACTCAATTTGCACAAATTAACATCCAATTACGTAAACTAAACACACCATTGCAATTAGCAAGAAATTTCGATCACCAGCTATCTCGGTCTAATTTCCAGAAAATATTTAATAATTAAATAACATAATTTTTTAATGTCATTTGGGTATTTAATTCAAAATGTCTCTAAAACTGTGCAATCTGATGTGTTCGAACTTGGTAATGTTGCAATGCGTGGTCTATACCGTTTTGTACGAGATTCTTTTGGAAAAGTGTTCTGCATGAAATATATTTATTTGTGTCTTGCCTACAACATATTCAAATTTCGTAATTTTTGAAGTTCATTTGCCTATTTAACCAAAAATGTTTCAAAAACTATGCAAGTGGAACTGACATAATTAGTAGTGCTGTGATGCGTGATCTGTATTGAACTATATGGGGATCTTTTGGTGTAGTGTTCTTCATGAAGCATCTGCCTTTATGTCTTGACTATCGCATGTTCGAATTTCATAATTTTTGAATGTCATTGGGTATTTAATGAAAATGTTTTCTAAAACCGTGCTAGCTGGGTTGTGCAAATTTCAAAAGCGGTGATATATGGACTATCCTGTTTTGTATGAAATTCTGGTGGTGTTGTGTTCTTCATGAGATAAATGCCCCTAGAGTTTGTCTATGATGTACTAAATTATTAGAAATTATTAGAGACAATTACTAAATTTTAGGAAATGTAAATTAAAAATAATGCATTATGTTTTCTAAAATAATAGTAATTGATCTTGCTGCATATGTGATGATATATGGCATTACATATTAAATCAAAAGCTGAAATTGACCTTGTTGCCATCACATCATGTGCCATGTTAATATCGAGACACAATTTTGAACATGAATTGTGATAAATGAGGATGCCGTCGGAGGTGTGAATCGACGATGCCCCGGGAGTGTCAAGATGCCTGGAGGTGTGTGCTAGATGGCCAGAGGTGTGTGCCGGATGTCCTCAGGAGTTTCGAGATGCTCGGAGGTTTGTGCCGGATTCCCGGAGGTGTGTGCCAGAGGTTCCTCGTGATGCCAAGTAGGGTGCGAGCGATAAAATGTGGGATGTAATTACTGGTCCAGGGAAAGAAAAATGTGGTGACCCAATTGAAAGATAAAAACCTGAAATTGAATCATGCATGGTATGGTGACATGTATGCATGGCCGTATGATATAATATGTATAAGTGTATGGTGGTATGTGCATATAGTATGATGACATGTATGCATGGCAGAATGATGTTACACGTACAAGTGCGTGGTGGTATATGCACATGACATGGTGACTTATATACATGGCTGTTTTGATGAAATGTGCATGGCTGAAAGGTAGGACATGTTTAATATGTATGAACTATATGTACTCTACTATGATGTCATGATTGTTTTGTTTGATGCATTGAGTAGTTTATGGAGCATAATTGTGCCACCATCCCTGGTTTGGTGTTCATACGGGTTCATGTGCTGGTGATGTATGACGTGGGCCTGGCTGAGGGCCCGGTCATCCAAGAGTTCTTGTCTATCCACGTCCGTCGTGACGGAGTGATGTTGGGGATGTTGCTGTTGCCACCGCCCGATCCACTAGGGTGGGTGTGATGGCCCGCATGAGGAGTGGGAGCCGACACGTTTTGGAGATAGCCGACACATGTAGATGGAGGGTTATACACGACCGATATAGGGGGTCGAGATCTCTCTTTTGAGTTGTAGCCAAGTTTAGTGAAAAGCCTTGGCTTTTTGGTTGTACCAACCCAACATGTCCATCTTAAAAATGTAAATAAAAATGGCTCGACTTTATGTTTTCCTTCGATGTGTAGTTGGTGTGCATTGTATCATCATTAAGAGTAGAGGGATGATGAGACTCGTCTTTAATTTCGCTATGAGCTGTGCTAAACTCTTTTCAAAAAGAAAAAAAAAATGCCTATGGACCTCGGTCCTTCTTTAAACCCCTTTATATCAAAGACAAGTAACTGGTATCCAATAGATAGAGCAATAGGTATCTGTGGCGACCTTAGCTGTTTGGGGGTGCCACAAATGCATATGCCTTCTTGCCATTTATAGAAATCGTACTTGAGATAACATTTTTGGAAGCTTCCGCTTCTTCTTGGGTGACCGCGTACACCCATCCTTGTGCTGGTGGCCTCTATGGATTCCTTGGTGGATGTGGTCCAACTACACGTTGCTGCACTTGTCGCATCGAGTTGACATTTGTGACCCATCCTGTGGACAATTTCTTTTAAAGTGTCCTATCGGCCCACAACCATAACATCTCAGTTAACTATTACAAGGTCCTAGCCCATGTTGTCCACCACACCTCTGGAAAATATTACCCTAGTAAGGTACTTTCCCTAAGGTTGGGCCACTCTTGGCTTTTCCAAAATTCCCAAAGTTACCCTTTTTCTTAGATTCCCAGGGCTGGCCACGATCATGATAAGGTCTCTTACCTCGTCGAACATCACTAAAGGATGATTGCCTCCTAGACTCTGATTGTTCTCTCATTAATTCCTGCTCTACCAGCTGTGCTCTTTCATAAATCTCAGTATAATCTCTTATATTCAGAGACACTAGTTGTTTCCTGATATTAGTTCTTAGCCCTTCCAGGAATCTCTTAGCCTTTCCTTCTCGATTCTTAATCAACCTAGGAGCATACCTAGACAATTTAGAAAATTTTGTTTGTACTGGTCTACCGTCAGCTCCCTTTGTTCTAATCGAACAAATTCTGTGATTTTCTTATCTTTGGTACAGTCAGAGAAATGCATTGTATTGAAAGCTCTAACAAACTCATCCCAATTTATGTTAGTACCAGGTGGAAAGATCGTGTCTCTTGAAGCTCTCCACCAAAATTTTCCATTTCCCTCTAATTGGTACTCTGCCAAGGTTATCTTTTCAGCATCATTACAGTTCAACAACTGGAAAATATGTTATATTCCATCAATCCATTGTTCCGCCTCCTTGAGACTTCCCATTCCACTAAACTTAGGTGGTTTCAACTTCAGGAATTGTTCCATTAGTCCTTAAGGGTGACATTCTACTCCGGGTTGTTGCTGAGCTTGTCCTTCCATCAAATTTCCTATACTGGCCAATGCTTGCAGGATATCTTCCATCCAGGGTTCATCCCTTGAAGCAGAGGTTTCACCCCTTGATGGTTGAGAACTCCCAGTTTGTACCATAATTTCCTGCAGTTTACCAAGCATTTGCCTCAGGAAAATTAGTGACTCAATGTCATTGGTCAAGTAATAAAATAAAGGTGTTACTAAGCCACATAAGTAACATAAAATGTTACTTGAACGTAAAGGTAACTCACAATTGTTACCAGTATTTTACAAGTGAACTCTATCACCCATTGTTCATAGTTAGTCAACTACCCTTGGTTAGTGTCTTATAGTGTGCATCATTATATCCTTCCTTTCTCACCAAGACACCTTATCACTCAAGATAAACCATAGCTCTGATACTACTCGTTGTGGCGCCCCCCGACAGCCCCCAATCCATTAGGGTCGCCACACATCACTACCTTTCTCTTAAGCTGAAAGTCTCTTACTCTAATACCATAGGATTTCAATAAGTCCATGAGTTATGGGGGTCTATATCTTTTCCATTGGTCCCTGTGCAAAATATGGTGTGAGCGTATCCAACAACTCCCATTCCTATAATCAGAAACGATGCACACCAACTAAACACGTTTATAGATAATAGCCGGACACTACATAAACTAGATGTACATTGTTTGTTGGTAAACCAAAACACTGTAGTTTTCTATACTTAGCTATATTTCAAAAGTTACCGACATTTCTAACAACTATAAACATAAAGTTCATCAATCAACGCTAGTGTCCAAAAATTTCTTCCTATGCTGACCCCATCTCACGGTCACACCCAGCCACTCGGTCCATTTGCTGGTGGTGGTGGTAGCGGCCCCAGAGTTCGTTCGTGCCGATGAACGAATATGGCGACAAACTCCTGGAGCACAGGGCTAGTGGGGAGACTGGTATCGAACACCATAATCACTCTCATCCGTACGAATGTCAGTCCTCGCACCTCAGGGTCTTGATATTCTGACAGCTCCCACTGTAAGTCGATTAGGACTCCATAGAATGTACCGAGAGGTGCGGGCAGTAGAGGCATTGTGCTTAGTCTGAAATGTTAGTCCCCATAAGGGGGTGAGAACAATCACCCATCAGACTCCATAGAATGTACCGAGACATTTCAAAAAGTTACCGACATTTCTAACAACTATAAACATAAAGTTCATCAATCAAAGAGAGGCATTGTGCTTAGTCTGAAATGTTAGTCCCCATAAGGGGGTGAGAACAATCACCCATCAGCAAAAGAAGTACTAAACTATGCTATGCGGAACCATCATCATCAGATTTCAAGCAAAATTCACATATCACAAAACCAAAGGAATAGGTATGTATCAAATTCAATAGAACTTTTCAGAGCAATGGCAAATCGTAGTTTTCAATACTAGAGCACATCATTTAAATCACATGGGTCCCGATTATAAGGCCAAGCTGTTATGACACGTCCAATACCGTGCCACACAATTTTGTCCCATAATCAGGTGCAACTCAGCAGAATAATCAGTTTTAAAACTCAAAAGATTTTTCTCCTGAAGGACCAGTGGTTGCATCCATCTGGGCATTCGCACCCAACCTAGGGTCGCAAAAGCCTCCAGATCCATATTTCAATCACCGGGCATCTGGAGCGCGTCATGTCTCACCTTTAGGCATCTCGCACCTCATCAAGCATCAGAAGGAATCCTTGGGGATCGCCATGTAAATGGTTACCCCTACCCTCCGGAATCCGTATCGTCATACATTCGGGCATCTCGACACTCCCGGGGAACCTCTGGGCTCACCTGTCCCCAAGCATCCAGAGTGTGTCATGTCTCACCTCTAGGCATCCCAACTCTTGGGGCATCATTGACCCGAGGGTCCAACAGCAACTATAACATCTCAGCCATGGTATAGCATTCAAATCATTTCAATGCCAAAACATTTTCGAATACGGAAATCCCTAGGATTTTTCCCTGAAATTCCATGTTCACAATTCACCTTTCAGCATTTTCAAAATCCACCAAAAGTAATCCGAGAGTAGTACCCACACATACGAATTTGCTTAGGATTTCCTCCAATTGGACACTCATTCATGCATAAATCAATCCAATTTGGCCTCAATAAATCCCGTTCTCAAGTCAATAATCAAAATGGTATTTTTCCTCACTAATTGAACCATCTTGCATCCCAAATGCGTTATCAAAAACGGTCCCTGACATTGTCTGGACAAAAACGGCCCTATCTCAACTTTTTCCCCAAAAATCTTGGTTTGCAGAAAAATCTTCGAAGACTAAGTTGACGTTCCTAAAATGACTTATGACATGCTAGAACTTTCAATTTTTAAAATCCGGTTAAAATTCGCGATTAATTTCAATTTGTCAAGATTTTAGCATGACCTAGGCTAGCAAGTAGCTTTTAGAAATTTTTAGTGCAAATAACCTGTGGTCGATTTTCTTTAAGCTAGGCTAGCAAGACGCTGGAACTCTTCCATTTTCTGTTCTCTGGCGCTCTTCGAGAAGTACTGCTCACTGAACGCCTTAAGAAAGGCGTCCTATAACGAGACTACTCCTCTGGGGAACACAGTCTCTTGAATGGCTTTCCACTAGGTATTGGCATTGCCCTAGGGTTGATAGATTGCTAGAGTTACTTTATACTTCTCGTTGCACCTCAGAAGTGCAAACGCGTTTTCTAAATCCTGAATCCAATGAGAGGCAATCTTTAGATCTCCGGTACTAGTGAATCTCGACGAACTCAACTTCAAGAATTGTTCCATCAGCTTGTGTATAGGTCACTCCACAACCACGTTCCCTGGTGGAACCTTAGTAGGTGCGGCGGTAATAGCGGCGTTGGCAATGGCAGTAGCGGTAGTTGTAGCAATGGTGGTACTGGCGGCAGCTTGATTCTGAACCTGTTGTCCCATCAGGTCTCTCATCACTTCTAGCACCTACATGATCCCAACAATTCCTAGATCACTGGGTTCTGTTACACCAGCACCAACTGGAGGCGGTGCTATACCATTAGCGCTGGCCTGAGCTGATGCTTTACCTCGATTGCCTCGGGTAGAAACCCTAGTTAGTGTCCTAGCCCGAATAACAAGTCCTATTGACCTCTTTCTAGGTGTCCTTTGGTCTTGTTCACTCATGATGCAAATTCCTTATAAAAACATGCTTTCTAATTCCACATAGAATTAGAATTTGAGTGATACTCATAAACAAACTACCAATCAGCTATTAACCACATGCATCAGCATAATAAAAGGCCTTTCCTACTAACTATCCCATAACCCATCGCACCTTATTATTCCATACTCTAACTTGCTCTAATACCACTTTAGGCGGGGATGTCACGACCCGAACCTCGAGTGCATGCACATCCCTCGGTGGTCGATGAAAATTTGCAACATCCCAGGAATTATTGCCAACCCATTCGTTTGATCACACATGCAGAAATGTAATAATAAACTCCAGACAACACAGAAATGGGATAGTAAACGTAGGATAATATTTTCACCAAACACCCTTATAATACAGTAGTGTTTATATATAGAAAAGTCTAACACAACATGGGTCTATTTCAAAAAGAAGAGCTTCTAGGCTATTTACGCTCTGAACTCCTCGTTCATGGGATCAAGTCCCTCCCTACGACCTTGTCAGACTTTTCGATGACCTAGGGTGAACCGTCACCCATTGTCTAAATCAGATGGAAGACCCGTCAACATCTAGCAGGGGCTAAAGAAAAACCCACACTTCGCTTCTTGCGAACTTTTGCACCTTGCTTGACAAACTTCCATCTAAGGACCTAAAAAATTTGGTCCACAACGGGGTGAGACAATGTCTCAGCGAGTACATTCCCTAAATCTCAATTAAGAGAAAAGTACACCCATATGCATTCTAACCACATTCCCTAAAACTCACTTAGCACCAGTATTTTCCTACATGTCAATACCATTCAAATTGCATATAATTGTATTGAAATCACATATCATTGGAACATTTCAGCATGTGTATATGTATAGGTGTACATGTCATCACAATCACACAGGCCCCAATTACCAAACTAAATTGTTATGGTACGTTCCATACCGCACCACACAATTTCATCTCCTAATTAGGTCCCTTAATTTCAATCATTCATATGTTCCAATTGATTTCGACCCACCGGCCGTGGCCAACTTAATAGTTAGCTGTCTTCTGGCATGACCGGGCATCGTCTCACACCATCGAGCACGGCAACGTCTACATTTAGATCGCATTCCGATTAGGAGCATCAGCCCAGCATCCACTGCGACCGGCATCCATTGACTTGGTGCATTCTCAAGGGAGCATCGTCTGGACTCAAAGGCTCGTGACGGATTCTGATATCATTCATGCATTCACCCAATTTCGGTCCAGGTCACCTTGCTTTGCACTCAACTAAAATAGTTATCCTGGCCTATTTTCTTCATATTAAAAATATATGGTAAAATAATTATATGTGAATACACGGCCAATTCGATCTAGAAAATTGGATAACCTATCTTTTAAAGTCCCACGGTTTATATAGTACTTAAAACCAGTTTTTGGTGTCCAAATCCGGTCCCTGGTATTTTCTACTTAAATATCGAAATTACATAATATGAGGCAAATACTCAAAATTAATAATCATAACTCAATTTCACCATCCGACAATCCATTGCATAAATTGAGCATACCACTATAATCAGCACGAAATTCCGGTCACCGGCTATCTCGGTATAATTTTTGAAAAATATTAAATAATTAATTAAATTATAATTGAATTATTTAAATTGATTATTTAACCAATTTTTGTTTACCAAATTTAATTACTAGCTACAATCGATCACCATTGGAATTAGCTATTTTAAATAACTAACTAAACTAATTTATTATACTAACCTCCTAGGCTTTTATGCTAATTGAATATTTAAATTCCCAACTAAATGGCCTAACCAACTTAACTATCTAGTCTAACTATTTAGTTCTCCCCCAACTAACGTAACTAACTAGTACTTATGTTAACTAGGCTAGTTGCTAATCCTACTTAACTGAATCCACCACTTAATAAATGTAATTAACCCCTAATCAACACTTAGGAAATTTACTCACCTAATTTAGAAACTAATGAATTCCGGCGATGGCGGAGCAACGGCAGCCAGGCCTTGGCCTCTAAGGTGTCGGAGTGGCTCCGGTCAACTCGGAGCAGGACCGTGAGGCCCTTGGCTCACGGTTGAGAGGGGGTTCTCTTGGCTAGGTGGAGCCGAGCAGCCGTCACATGGCAACCGTGGGGGCGGGGCAGCGGCACAACAGCGTCGGTTCACCGGCTAGTGGCCTGGTTCAGAGCTGCTGGGGTCCCAACGATTGGATGGCAGCACAGGCGGAGAGGTGGGGACTTCTGATGAGGGTGACGAGTCGAGATTGTGGAGGGGTGAGCGGTGGAAACGCTGCAGCACCCACGGGCAACGGTGCTGAGCTTCCAGCAGAGGGATGCAGGGGACATGCCGATCTTCTTGGGTTGACGGGCTGCTAGTGGGGATGATTGAGTAGCAACCAAAGGCCAAGTGAGAGAGAAATGAAACATAGAGGGCAACTTGGTTGAGGGTTGTGCTGGTTTAGAAACTAGCAGCACCAAAACAGAGTCCCTCTCTATTTTTGGTTGTTGTTCAGTCAGTTAAGTAGAAACAGGGTAGGCCGAAACACTTGAAGAAGACCAGGACAAGGAAATTTAAGGTATAGAAAAGGAGAGGAAAAAGGGAAGTAAAAGAAAGAGAGAGAGAAAGGAAGTGAGGCAGTCGAGCGGCACCGAAGGGGGAGGCTTTGCATGGATGGAGGGGAGAGAAGAGAAAAAAAAAATCACCATGGAGGGTCCCCCCTTCCATATTCCACAACCTTAGTCTTTATTTCTTGGAAGTCATGGACCACATGGGTCCTACCCCTCAAAAGTGAGTCCATCCTCTTCAAAGACATTCAAATGAAGGTGAAATTCCATTGGGCAAATGGCCATCCGAAATTGCAGTTCTTGCATTTGTTTTTCCCATTTATATTTTGTCATTTAATGGCTTTAGGTAACAAAGATGAGGCCTCAATTGAACCCTTACAATTCCCATCTCCAATTGTTCCACATTGAAGACCAAAAATCCATTTAAATTATGGCCTTTCCCATATTCACTTAATTTGCTGCTTTTAAATTTTCCACCAAAATTCAAGTTTGTAAAAAGGCCTCACAAGGATGCAACAATATTCCTAGAATTGATTGTGACGCGGAGAAATTCTTAATTTCTGAAATTGGAATAAATTCCACGTTAATTTCAATGCAACGCGATTTTAGCGTGACCTACGCCACTGGGTAGGTTTTAGGGATTTTTGGTACAATTAACCCGTGATCGATTTATCTCGAATCACAATGTACCTCTTCGACACATTGGCAATCATCGGTTGTCGTGAAAATGTCAAGGTTTCAAATATGGGTACAGGGTACCAAAACGGCAGAAAAATACATTTAGTGCTGATCGATGAGAATTTCGTAATCTGGTGGAATCACCCACACTTTGATCACCTATCTCAATCGGATCGACCTATTTTTGGTCTCTGATAGATTTTTGACCATGCCGTAACTACCCTTGCAGACTAGCACGGTCAAACAGTCGATTTCTGGTTGAAGTCTCAAGTCTATTGCGTTAAAAATCCTTTAATAACTTCCCCCGATAGTCTAGTTATCTCATGAGTGATCAGTTCAGAGAATAGCGCTATAGGCAAGTCGATGAAAAGCCCGGTTCTTTCAATTGAAAGCAAAAGTGGAAAATCAGACTGTCACCAAGTCCACACCTTAAACCCTGATTAGGATGATAATCCACCTAGAGGCACCCTAAACACGCATCATATAACACTTACCTCACATCAGCACCTCCTTGCACATCAGTACAACTCATATGCCATATATAAATGCAACAAGCGTAAATCATTAATTGGAACACATCTTATTGTCATGCCCTAAACCCCGGACATGTGCACATCTCTTGGCAGTCGACAAAAAGAATTTGTGACATTCCTAGTACGCGTTGCCGACCCTTTTTTTTTTTTTTGGTGAAAACCAACCCTTTCTTTTTATGCACATGCGGAAACCAAATAAACATATACCCTAACAACCAACAAACACCGAGATAGTAGAAAGGCATGCGAACACTTATTCACAAAACCCACTTTCATATACAAACTAGGTCAACTCAGCAGATTATATACAAAAGGTCTATCTCCAAAAGACACCACCAGACAACCTACACTTCGGACCCATTTCCCTCAAGCTCCGGACTCTCCATCCTAGGGACCTGAAAATATTTAAACCACGAAGAAGTGAGAATAAATCTTAGCGAGTCCATACCCTAAACCCCGATTAGGACTATAATTCACCAAGAGGCAGCCTAACATACATCACTTACGACTTACATTGCCTCAGCACCTTCCTGCACATTAGTGCATCACATAAACATATGCACACAGCAGACATATACCATAACTGGTGTCGCGACCAAAATTTCGGGCGAACCACCTAGGGTTTGGCTAATGGATTGTTAAGCCTAGACTTAATGCAGGCTGTCCCAAGCCCATACCAATTAGCGACTTAGGTTCAAATTCTTAACATGCAAATGATTTTTCAATCAGGAGTCGCCACTAATCTATTTTTCGGTGGGTCGACTAGAAACCCAAGTAAAGTAACGGGAGATTTACTTTACTCTTACAAACCAGACATTTGTGAGTTCGCGAACTTGATTACGCTAGATTTCTCTAATGCCCTTTCGGTACCTTTCTCTTTTATTTTGGAAAATTTTTTTCGCAGGTAGCTTGAATTGATTTTAATTATCTCCCTAACATGTGAGGCAATCATGCAGGTGCGGAAACCACTAATTTAACACCTAGATAAAGCAATGAATAAATTGCAAGACTTCCCTTATAGCAACGAAAGCATTTGCAATGTTAGATTAGTATCAACAATCCTAGATATGATTTTTTTTAATGATTTTCTCTTGTTTAATGAAAAAAATGTTTTATGCAATGTGTGCTACTAATCTAACATGAAACGACGTGACATGGCAATAGGTCCTAAACTATATGAATGAGTAAAGTAATTTTTTTTGTGATTTCTTAATGAACATGCAATAATTAAATATGCAATTCAAATTAACCAAAATGACCTAATCCTAATGACGGGCAATTTCTAATTAAATGAACCTAGCAACAATCATTAAATGACGTGCATTTCATGAACCTAATTCTATATGACGTGCACATGATTTTTTTTTTCCTAATAAGCATGCAATCTATCCTAATATGCGATGACGTGCAAAGAATGCCCTAATTCTAATTCTTTTTTTTTTCTTTTACGAAATTCGAAATTAAAATCGCCAAATAATTAAACGTGCAATTCAAATCTAAAAAAAAACTAACATCCTAAATAAATGCATTTTTTTAATTTTTTTATTTTAGAAATTCGAAATAAAATTCCTATTCTAAAACGAACCTAACCTAACTCAGATTCTTTTTGGATTGTTTTACAAAAACAAAGTCGATTCAAATAACATGAGAGCACATCCAGCAAGATAAGATCGTTATCCATAAATTGACAAATCATATCCCGAGCATGGGATCAGAATGGTTAATTTTAAAAAAATCACGAATCAAATCTTGAGCGTGAGGTTGGATTGGCGATTTTCGTGCGATTGCGAGTCAGATTTCAGGCACGAAAATAGAACTATCAATGCTACTCGAGTTGCGAATATCAGTTAGGGATTTCGATTATACATCAGGGAATATGTCAAATAAGAAAAAGGAATATTTGGAAATCAAATTAGGCAAAAAATTTTACCTAATCCGAACACGCTGAATCTAGATTGGAATCGAACCGGATCACGGCTTGTGGATGATGCTCGAGGGAAGAGCAACGGGGGCAAGTAGCAAGCTTGAATAGCTACAAAAATTGTCGCAGGAGACCCCAGTGGTGCTGGATAACCACTGGCTTCGAATGTGGACAAAAGTTTGCTGGACTATGGCAAAATCGTTTGAAAGCCTGCAAGAATAGGTGAAAGGAAACCGGTCTAGACTAATGGGGATGGCTTGGTGACGAACAACCCTACAATAAAGGACAAGACTAAAGGGCAGCAAGGAAAAGAATAGATTTTTCCTTTACTTTCCACATGTAGATTTTTCCTTTCCTTAGCATCACGGCTTGGTGCACGTGACCTCGTCGCAGTGCAATAGCTTCATCAACTCGTCGTTGCTGCTGTAACTGGATACTTTGTCGCCTCGCAATGCAGGTGCAGTAGCTGGAGGAGCAACAAGTTGTTGGTGGAAGAGGAAGCGGTAGCGTCGATCGTCGGTGTAGGTGGCTCACGGATGAGCATCAAGCGGCTTGGTCAAGACAACAAGCTGGTCAAGGCTGGGAGGTAGCACCAACATCGGGGAAGTCTCGAACGCAAAGTTCGCACAGCCGAGGGTGTTCGGCCATGAGGCTCCTCCCTCTCTTCTCAACGCTTTTTCTCTCAATATGCTTTTAGATTTCTGATTTGCCGACCCTCACCATGGAGAACGTGAGTTCTCTTTTATTTTTTTCTTTTTTTGTGGCTGTGTGTTTCTATTGTGTGGCCCCCCTAAAACCCTACGCGTTTAACCTATTTATAGGCCACAGATTAGGGTTTTATTTTCCAAATCCATATCCACAGAGATTTCTTTTCCAAATGCAATTTTTTCTTTTGAATTCTCACAAGATAAATCCGTAAAATCTCCCCGAGGATACAAGCTTGGGCCGATTTGCTCTCTTTATGGGCTTAGCCCAACTCATCAAATTAAAGTTATGAACCATCAATTCGAACCCATTTGTCACCGACCCATTGTAAATAAATGCATAAAATGCAAATTAAAACTAGTGCACCTAAATTTATATGCTATGCAATTAATATTTTTTCAGGGATAAAATTACCTCCTAATTTTTAATGTGATAAACAGCTAAATGGGTCACCAAAATTTAGGTGTCAATAGCTGCCCCTCTTTAAAGGTGAGCTCGAAGAGGTTGCATTCAAAGACAAATTGATACCTAAATTTTGACCATGCGCATACATTGAATGATTTTTTTGTTGGAAAATGAATCCCATTTTTGAAATGCAATGATGCATGAAAATTCTAGTGCAAATGATAAAGGAATTTACCTGGAATGACTTACCTTTAAGGAGGGTAGAGTAATTCAAGATAGTTGGTGTTACATGTCTAAGACCCATACCTTTTTACAGTCGCCCATAATAGTAACAAAGGTTTGTAAGGAGATTGCTTTCCTAGGACTCGTACCTTTTTACAATCGCCTAGTACGGTAGCAAGGTTTTGTAAGGAAACTACTTTCCTAGGACCCGTACCTTTCTATGATCGCCCAGTATGGCAATGTTTTGTTATGTCTATGACCCGTACCTTTCTACGGTCGCCTGTTAGAGCAATAAATGTTGTTTAGGACCTGTACATTTCTATAGTCGTCTAAATGAGGATTCACTTTCCAGGACCTGTACCTTTCTACAGTTGCCTGTTAGAGCAATAATTATTGTCTAGGACCCGTACAATTCTACGGTCACCTAAAATAAGGTTTTTCTTGACTAGGACCCGAACCTTTCCTCGGTTGCTCAGTCTTGCAATAGAGATCATTTGACCAAGACCCAAACCATTCTTCTGTCGCCTTAATCAAACTGAATATGGAGAAAAATCTTTGGGGGGACAACTTAGTCGAGCGTTGGTATATTCAAAAGGGAATACCTATGCAATGACAAGTATTTAAGGTATGGATAGAGATATACTTACCTGGTAACATCTCTACTTCTGAGGGATATGTCTCCTATAAAGCCAAATTAATGAGGTAACTCTAGGCTACGGAAGCACACCAAGGGGAACTCACACCATGTCAATCAAAAAGACTTTGGGCTATGAAAGCATGCTAGGTTGATAAAAGAAATCTGGGCTATGGAAGCACACCGGTTTAATAAAAGAGACTTTGGGCAACAAAAGCATGCCAGGTCAGGAACTCCGAGCTACAAAAGCACGCCGGTTCGATAAAAGGGACTCTGGGCTATAAAAGCACGCCGGATCAATATGAAGGACATCGGGTTATAAAAGCATGCCGAGTCAATAAAAAGGGCACCTGGCTACGGAGGCACACCGGGTTAGTGAAAAAGGCTTCGGGCTACAAAAGCACGCAGAATCTCAAGGCTTCAAGGAGCAACTTGAACGTCAAGTATTACTTGGTTTTCAAGGAAATATTACCTTTGAGACATGATTAGACCAAAAACTGATATGCATTCATTAAAGACGTAGACAATCTGAGCTACTCTAGAAGGCACATTTCAAAATTCGGTGAAGTGTTCATCAATTCAATCAAGGTTTATGCATAATGACTTTACCATATTTGCATCACCCAAATTTCCATTGGAGAGAATTGTTGTTCAAGACAATGGCATGGATTTATTAAGAATACTAAATGAGAGACTTTCGGTTAGAAAGAACTTTTGCTCACTCTCATTCGGAAGGCTTATTTTAGGAGAACCACTCAATCTCACAATCATCATATCAACAAGGGTCTGAGTATTCTCACAAGTAGTACGACCTTACCAATATGAGAGGTCTTTAATAGGGACCATAATGTGGGCTTGGTCAATGGCTTAACAAAGGGACTCTTTGAGTCAAGGCTATTGAAAGAATAATTCTGTAATCATCTCTGGGTTTACAAGTCAAAAACCGTGTAAAATGAGAAAGAAATAATCTTGCTCGCACTTCTTCGAGCAGTGCTTATAAACACTCCCACATTCATTCAAGTGCCATAATCTGAAGAGACTTTGCAAGGGACGTAACGTAGGCTGGGTTCTTGGGTTGAGAAATGAAAGGATTATTAGGCTTAAAGATGTGTGTGAGGGTAAGAGTTGACGATCTTCTTGGCATTGCCACTAGTTTTCTTTTTCACCATCAGGGATTGTCTTCATAAGGTGCCCCACTGATTGTAAAAACTCAGCATTTCGGTTTTTTGAGTATTACTCCATTGGGATTCAATTTTTGCAATTGATAGTCATCCTTTTTTCTTCATATATGGGAATCGGCCTTGCTTTTACTAGGCACCCTGCTTTTTCACGCCCCTAGTTGGCATGCATTTTTTCTTCACTTCTTTTTCATGGGCATTGGCCTTGCTTTTACCAGGCAAATTGCCTTTTCATGCCCCTTGGTTCTATTTTGAATGACCATATGGTGCTTTTAACATTTGGACCTTTGGGAGGTCTTCGTCTTCTGTCAGCACTCCAGACCATATTGTTTGAACAATTGCCTTTTGCCTTGCCTCAATGTGGGGGATGATCACCAATTGGGTTTGAAGAAATGAAATTGTAGGCTCAAGTGGGCTATGCAAAGGATATGAAGTATGTAGGATAGAGAAATAAATGCTCTTCGTCATTCTAAGGCACTTAAATTATCACATGAATTCAATGTAATAGCACAACTTGAAGATTGATATAAGTGAAAGGAAGAAAATTTATTTTCATTCTCCTTACCTCATGATACCATCTTACCTCCCATTTGCCCTGATGTGGGTGGTTCTTGACAAGGGTTTGTGATAGACAAATGAATTGCCTCTCATCATTTTGGTCATTGTACCTTTCGCGAGAAAACTCTTCATCATGTAGGATTGGAACTTTGTACACTCATCTCACAAATGTATAAGTAGGGGACTGTGTAAGGATAAGGCTTGCCTTTCATCATCCCGACACGTCTCATTCAACATGCTCAATCCATTGAATTGTCCATCTTGACAAATCTCCACAAGAAATTGGTGAGTTAAACAGGTAAAACGACTATGGAAATTTTCTTTTGAAAAGAGTCTAGCAACTTTAAGCATGAAAAGTTTTGTGACTTCAAAACAGACAATTTATCACACTCAAAACAAGGTTTTAAGCATTAATTCAAGGGATTGCCCCTATCAATAAAGATTGAAAATGCGATCTTTGATTTGATGAATACTCCATTCTTGCTTTTGCCCTTGCATAAAACAACATGCATGAATAGGATACTATGTAACATCAAAGTAAATGCACATGGAACATCCATTTTGGTTTGGGTGGACATTTTGTCTCAGTCGGGTCACTACCAAAATCTGTCATGCCCCCAATTTGTCATCTACATGGAAAAGAACAAAGTGTCATTTCCCAAAATTAACTATGTCCAATGACAAGACGTACCTCTTCCACTAGAAAATGATGGTCCTCTTTTACTTGCCTCTCATTTCATTAACTCTTTAGAAGTGTGTTCTCAAACTTGTTGAGTAACAATTGGGCCAATTCATCTAGTAATGCTCTCCATCATGGTTGGGCAAAGGATTTTTCTGATTACTGTTGAAAGAGAACACCTTTGTATCCAAGAGGCAATTGGACTTAAGCTGTCATAAGTTGCATAGAGGTGAGCAACTGTTGGAGTTGGTCTTCCATAGTGGAGATATGATCATAAATTCTGATTTGGTCGGCCATCTTAGCTCCTGATCGTGTAATAATGGGTGAGTGGAGGATCCATGATCAACTAATTTGAAATGAATGAAAATATGTAAACACGATGTGTAAATAGAGCGCCAATCCATGACAATCATCTAATCGAGTTTTTTTTTTTTTTCATTTTTTCATTCATTCATTGAAAAATCTATGCAAGGGAATTTCATAAAAAATAACTAGAAAAATAAAAATATGACATCCTAGCAAGAACTAAATTTCCTAAACATGAACTAGGAAAAGCCAAAATTTGAAACTTCCTAATAAGAAAAGTAAAAGACAGGAATTGATAACAAATTTCCAAAGTTTTTTTCAAATGATTCATTGCATGGCAATTTCCTCATTTCATTTTTGATTGACAAAATAATTAAATCAATGATTGACCTAGACTGTCATGGATGGACCAAAAGCACAACAAAATAAATTGCAAGGTGTAGGGATAGACGACTTACTTCACCAAGAAAAATCTACGGCAATCACATAGACATGCACATGAGACGTGAGGATCGATTTCTACTATAGACAGGCTTAGCAATGTGAAGCCACAAGGATGGTTGGACTAGCCGCGGGCGTGCAGACGAAGTCGGGTTCTCATGACTCCGGCTTGGTCAAGAGCCGACTTGGGTCGCGGGCATGCAGACTGAGGTGGGTACTCTTGACAACAAAAAAAAAAATTCGGGATTGAGATGGGCGATTTGTACCGTGAGCATGCGGTTGGAGTGGTATCCATCACAATAATATCCTAGATGATCCTATGCAGCCTAGGTCCGGTGGTAGGTTGTGTGTGCAATAGTGTGGTGCTAGATGCAAGGCACGCACGACGGTTTATATCAAACAACACTTCAATAGTTTGAAAAGAAACCATACATTCCTACACCTCCTTGCAAAACAAAGGTTAGCAAACACTTCCCTTTATACCTCCCATCCTACTAAAACATTTAACACCTTAAAGGTTAAGGACATACCTTGGATCCTCGCTGCCAAACAAAAACATTTTTTTTCAAATTGAAGAGAAAATTGGCCTAAGTCCACTAAGAGTTTTAACTCAATTCCCTAGTAGAGTTGCCAAGCTATTGTGACCAAATTTTCGGATGAACCACCTAGGGTTTGGCTAATGGATTGTTAAGCCTAGACTTAACTCAGGCTCTCCCAAGCCCATACTAATTTGCGACTTAGGTTCAAATTCTTAACTTGCAAATGATTTTTCAATCAGGAGTCGCCACTAGAACCCAAGTAAAGTAACGGGAGATTTACTTTACTCCTACCAACCAGAGATTTGTGAGTTCGGGGACTTGATTACGCTAGATTTCTCTAACGCCCTTTCGGTACCTTTCTCTTTTATTTTGGAAAAAATGTTTTGTAGGCAGCTTGAATTGATTTTAATTACCTCCCTAACATGTGAGGCACTCATGTGGGTGCGCAAACCACCAATTTAACACCCGGATAAAGCAATGAATAAATTGCAAGACTTACCCCATAGCAACGAAAGCATCTGCAATGTTAGATCAGAATCAACAATCCTAGATATGATTTCTAATTAACACGCAGTCAATCAATCTTTTTTTTTTTTATGATTTTCTCTTGTTTAATGAAAAAAAAATGTTTAATGCAATGCGTGCTACAAATCTAACATGAAACGACGTGACATGGCAATATGTCCTAAACTATATGAATGAGTAAAGTAATTTTTTGTGATTTCTTAATGAACATGCAATAATTAAATATGCAATCTAAATTAACCAAAATGACCTAATCCTAGTGACGGGCAATTTCTAATTAAATGAACCTAGCAACAATCATTAAATGACGTGCATTTCATGAACCTAATTCTATATGACATGCACATGATTTTTTTATTTTCTTAATAAGGATGCAATCTATCCTAATATACAATGCCATGCAAAGAATGCCCTAATTCTAATTTTTTTCATTTTTTCTTTTATGAAATTCGAAATTAAAATCGCCAAATAATTAAACGTGCAATTCAAACCTAAAAAAACTAACATCCATAATGAATGCATTTTTTATTTTTTTATTTTAGAAATTCGAAATAAAATTCCTCTTCTAAATATGCAAGATAACCATAAGACAAGGAATATTCTAAAACGAACCTTATCTAACTCAGATTCTTTTTGGATTTTTTTACGAAAACAAAGTCGATTCAAATAACATGACAGCACATCCAGCAAGATAAGATCGATATCTATAAATTGACAAATCATATCCCGCACATGGGATTGGATTTGCCAATTTGAAATAAATCATGAATCGAATCTCGAGCGTTAGATCGGTTTAGCGATTTTCATGCAATTGCGAGTCAAATTTCGGGCGCGAAAATCAAACTGTCAATGCTACTCAAGTTGCGAATATCAGTGATGGATTTCAATCATACATTAGGGAATATGTCAAATAAGAAAATGAAATATTTGGAAATCAAATCAGGCAAAAAAAATTTACCTAATCCGAACACACGTACAAAAATTGTGGATGATGCTCGAGGGAAGAGTAGCGGGGGCTGGTAGCAAGCTTGAATAGCTACAAAAATTGTCGCAGGAGACCCCAGTGGTGCTAGATAACCACTGGCTTCGAATGTGGACCAGAGTTCGCTGGACTATGGCAAAATCATTTGAAAGCCTGTAAGAATAGGTGAAAGGAAACCGGTCAGGACTAATGGGGATGGCTTGATGACAAACAACCCTGCAATAAAGGACAAGACTAAAGGGCAGCAAGGAAAAGAATAGATTTTTCCTTTGCTTTCTACGTGTAGATTATTCAAGAAGATAAACCATGCATTAAGTGGAATTTCGCCATGACTCTGTGAACTTGACCCCCGCCGCTTTGTTAATCGAAGGTGGTTTTGAACTCAGCCTAGAATTTCTTGAAGCATCAATGAAGAGCTCAACAGCATAGCAAGTCAAGGGCAGAAGACGTCGGGGCAATTCCGCAGTGAGGAAGCTTTGACTATCTTTTCGTATTATAACTTCTGGACAACAATCAAAAGAGAAATTCTCCTCTTTAACGTATTTCACCAAAATTTCAACAGCCCTTTTGACCGTGGACTGTAGGTTTGGTGGGACTGGATTGGTGATTCTCGACCATGGGTGTGCTCGGCATCACTCACCTACAAAAGAAAAAAAAAACAATTCTGCAGCTTGGTAAAGAATAGCGATGGCGGTAATAGATTGTCATCATGGTGCAATCTCTAAGCAACAGGTGGATCGGTGACATAATTGGGTCGTCGAGTTGCATCACGGCTCGGTGCACGTGACCTCGTCGCAGTACAGTAGCTTCATCAACTCGTCGTTGCTGCAGTAACTGGATGCTTTGTCACCTCGTAGTGCAGGTGTAGTAGTTGGAGGCGCAACAAGTTGTTGCCAGAGGAGGAAGCGGTAGCGTTGATCATCGGTGTAGGTGGCTCACGGATGAGCATTGGGCGGCTTGGTCACACAGCCAAAGGTGTTCAGCCATGAGGCTCTCTCTCTCTTCTCAATGTGTTTTCTGTCAATATGCTTTTAGATTTTTGAATTGCTGACCCTCACCGTGGAGAACGTGAGTTCTCTTCTTCTTTTTTTTTTTTGTGTCCATGTGTTTCTATTGTGTGGCTCCCTTAAAATCCTACGCGTTTAACCTATTTATAGGCCACGGATAAGGGTTTTGTTTTCCAAATCCATATCCATGGAGATTTATTTTCTAAATGCAATATTTGCTTTTGAATTCTCACAAGATAAATCCGTAAAATCTCCCCGATGATACAGGCTTGGGCCGATTTGCTTTCTTTATGGGCTTAGCCCAACTCATCAAATTAAAGTTCTAAACCATCAGATCAAACCCATTTGTCACCGACCTATTGTAAATAAATGCAAAAAATGCAAATTAAAACAAATGCACTTAATTTTATATGCTATGCAATTAATATTTTTTCAGGGATAAAACTACCCCCTAATTTTTAATGCGATAAATGACTAAACAGGTCGCCAAAATTTAGGTGTTAACAACTGGAACACATCCAATCATCTTTCAAACAATCACAAGGGTCTCGATTATAAGGCCAAACCGTTATGGCACGTATCATTCTGTGCCACACAATTTTGTCTCATAATCTGGCGTGACTATCTCATATTTGTAGTTCATTCCACACTCAATAACTAAACTCAAGGTTTTAGAGGTGGCGTCCACGAAGTTATGGTATTGTGTAGCACTTAGCCCTTAACCACATATAGTAATAGTACCAAGTTCTAAAGGTGGCTCTCATGTGACTCAAGTCGCCATGTAGCACTTAGCCTTTGACTGCAAGGTTCTAGAGGTGACTCACACGAAATTTCATTGTCGTGTAGCACTTAGTCCTTTACCCATTACATCAAACTTGATTTCCTCAACACACACATCATCTTTCGCAGTAGCAATAAACCATCATCATAGCATCACCATTCACATATCATCACACATAAGTTTTAAGCATGTCACAAGTCAACCACATCACCCAATATGCATTGTTCAGCAAGCACAACATCAAGAATAATCACAAACCACAACTAGTCCTAATCGGCAGAAACCGGGCCACTCGCACGTCTCTCCAAGTTTAACTCCAGAAACCTAATTAAACGAGTTTAGAAAAGTCACAAATTTTAATATGTTGTAAAGAACACATAAAAAAAACATTTTTTTGTGAACACACCAAAACCGAGATCATTCTATATTAAGAATTGTGTCTGTTTCGAGAAATTTTGTTTTCCAAAATCAGTTTGGTTTGAGATCCAAAACATGTCCGTTTGCTCTGCAATTTGAGTATGTTAAACTAAAATATGTGACAAAAAAATTTTGTGAAGAAAATATTTTGAAAATTAAACTCTAAGGGTTGATAAAAATCCTTGCAATACCAAAAGGTCACAGATTCTAGCCCCATCCGAGATTCTATTTTGAAATGACGAAGCTGATATCTCATTCTTTTAAATCCATAAAATCTTAGCATATTTTGATCCACAAAATCATAGCTAAAGATGTCTAGAACATTTTCAAGAAGGAAGAAACCTCAAAATCATAGCATATTTTGATCCACAAAAATGGCAAACAGCAAGGGTCCAGTGACTAGATCCGAGAAAAATCCACCAAATTAGCCTAAACCACCCTCATTAGTGCTAATCCAATCAATTAGATCAACACTAATCCATATTAGGCTAATCTAACCAAGCTAGATTAACACTAATCTATCTTAAGGCTAATCTCACTTAATACTAATTTAACTGAGTTAATTGACACTAATCCACCTAAGTACAATTAACAACCTAACTAAGGATTAGGGAGTTAATTCACCGGATTAGCCAGCCGACGGGTTCAGGGCGATGGTGATCCCGTGTCTATGGCGTCACCAAGGGAGGCCGGAAAAGGGCTAAAAACATCCTTGCAACTCACTGCTCGAGTTGCTGGAAGACCGGTTCTACTTCTGGTCTGTTTTAGAGCTGCTAGTTGTGGGGCTTGGCTGAGTTGGTGGCTGATGCAGGGACGGTAGCTAAGCTAGGCGAACAGCAATAGGTAGAGCCAAAGACGGTGTGAGGGGCAGGGCTAGCTAAGATGTGGAGCTGCTGAAATGGCATGGACGGTGAGGTAGTGAGGTGGTCTGGAATGGTGGTGGCTTGGTTGCTGGTTCTCTGGTTATGTTTCTAAGTTGCGGCAACAACAATGGAGGAAAAGACGAAGGGCTGAGGAAGAAGAATGAAGAAAAAGAAGCTGAAGAAGAAGATGAAAACTGAAGAATGGGGGGGGGGGTTGTTCGCCCAAAAGGAGAAGGGAGGGGACACAAGGGAAGAAAGGGGAACAAAGAGGGGACAAAAGCCTTGAAAGTCAAGGGAAAATATCCCAAATTCATCATTCTTGGTCCCCAAAGTGCTCAGCCCTATCCAACAGCAATTTTCCCTCCCAAACTTCTCAAACAAGCTAACTTTGAAGGCCAAAAGACAGCAGCAAATCAGCCCTACAAATTTCCCTTGGTCCTTATTCAATTCCTCACTAATTCAAGCCAAAATGGTAGCCAAAAGTCACACCCACTCAGCCCATATAAATTCCATGTCTTTCCTTCACCAAACAATCCAATTTAAAGGCCAAACTTTCACTTGAAAATGCCCCTCCGAATTTCTTGAATTTAAATTACCTGATTTTGATTTTTCGCCAAAATCTGGGGCTTGCCAAAAGTTCTTCAAAGGATGGGTCGACGTCCTAAAAATAAATCGTGACATGCTCGAACTTTCGATTCTTGAAACCAGGTTCAATTTCGTGGTTAATTTCAACTGGACACAATTTTAGCTTGACCTAACCTACCGGGCAGCTTTTAGGAATTTTTAGCGTGTTTGACCCGTGGTCAATTATTTTCGATCCACATTGTGCATCTCCAACTCATAGGCAACTCTCGGTTATTGTTAAAATCTCAAGGTTTCAATTACGGGTACCGGGTACTGAATCGGCAGAAAATTGGGTTAATGCCGTTCGACGCAAAATTTGCAATCAGGTGGAATCGCCCACAATTCAATTGCGTGCTTCCATCGAATTGACCTATATCCAATCACTAATCGCTTATAATGGTGCCGTATTGACCCTCGTCGATTATCATGGTCGAGCAGTCGATTTCTGATCGAATTCTCAAGTCTGTCGTGTTTATATCCCTTAACGGCTTCACCTGATGGATTAGTTATTTCGTGAGTGACAAACTCAGAAACATGGTCGAAATTTAGGATGTCACAACTCTTCCCCTCTTATAAAAATTTCGTTCTCAAAATTTAAACCATTAGAATTCCTTTTCAAAAAGGTTGGGATATTGTCATCCCATTGATTCTCCACTTTCCCATGTAGCTCCTTCTGTTCCATGATGTTGCCATACCACTTTCACCAAAGAGGTCGTCTTGTTGCACAGCACTTGCTCCTTTTGATCCACAATATAAACTGGTCTTCCCACGTACGACACTCTATCGTCCACGTCTAATTCTTCAAAATTCAGCACGGGGGGTGGGTCAGGTTCATACTTCCTGAGCATCGACATGTGGAAGACGTCATTCACTCTCACTAGTCTTGGCGGCAACGCAAGACGATACGCCAAAGTCCCTATTCATTCCAAAATTTCAAAGGGACCGACGTACCTTAGACTCAGCTTCCCTTTTCTTGCCGAAGCATGAAGTACCCCTCATTGGTGACATTTTAAGAAAGACGTGTTCACCAAGTTGGAATTCCAATGATCTTCGTTGCTTATTAGTATAACTCTTTTGACAACTATGAGCAGTCTTGAGTCTTTCTCAAATAGCTTTGATGGCATCCACTAATTGCTGAACCAACTCTGGACCAGTAATCTTACGCTCTCTGACTTCACCCTAACACATTGGAGTTCTGCACACTCTGCCATACAATGCTTCAAACGGTGCCATATGAATGATCTACTGATAACTGCTACGATGTGCTTCTGATAAGATCTCCTCCTTAAACTCTGCATCGTGAGGTATACACAAACGTCAACGAAACTTCAGTGTTCCGTCCTCAGAAATCTGAATGTCGGGTTTCCTCTTTTCTGCATCTTCCGGTAGGATCTTTTGGATCTTTGGATCTGTCAATTGTAATGTCTTAATCCTTATCTACACTTCCGATTCAACTCTGAGGGTGGCCATAAGACTTGAAAGGTGGCCTACCTCAAATTTGAAAACCGGATCTCGAGCTCCTTCAAGATCCATTCCTAGATCATCATCATTGCAATCGAAGACTTCCAACTTAACATATATGTGACCTTATTGGCTTTTCCGGGATGATACAGGATGTCACAGTCATAGTCCTTGAGAAATTCCATCCAATGACATTGTCTCATGTTCAACTCCTTCTAAGGGAATAAATACTTTAAACTCTGATGGTCTGTAAAGATCTGGAATCTTTCTCCGTACAAGTAATGTCTCCAAACTTTCAGAGCGAAGACGATTGTTGCAAACTCTAAGTCATGCGTCAGATAATTTTACTCATGAGGTGTTCACTGACGAGATGCATATGCAAGGATTCGGTCATGTTACATTAACATGCAACCCAGTTCTCTATACGACGCATCACTAAAGATCTCATATCCTCCAAGACTAGATGGAATTGTCAGTACGGGTGTGGTAGTCAGCTTTTGGTTTAGCTCTTGGAAACTCACTCGCACTTATCCGTCCATATAAACCTCTCTTCCTTCTTCAGTAGTCACATTAGTGGCATGCCCATTGCAAAAAAATCATTTCACGAATCATTTGTAATAACCTACCATTCCCAAGAAACTTCTGATCTCTGTCACTATCGTTGATCTTGGTCAATTGATCATGGCTTCAATCTTGGTTGGGTCCACGGAAATCACTTCACCATAAATCACGTGACCTAAGAAAGTTACACGAGTGAGCCAAAACTCGCACTTATTGAACTTGGCATATAGTTCATGTTCTCGTAGAGTCTGAAGCATTGTCCTTAAATGTCTTTCATGTTCCTCAACTTTCGTGTACAAAATGGTTGCCGAGTAACCTTGGCAATCCACATCCAGTAACTGGTTGCCGTAAGTGAAGAATTTAAATAAACAAAGGTCTTTCTTGATTTCCGATAAACTCGAAACTTTCACCCGCTAATGAGTTAAACTGAATTACTGCATAACAACGATCCATTACAACAAGATGCTCCCTGAGCCAACCCTATTTATTTATGACATCAAAGTTATCCATAGGCAAAATAATCAAGTACAACTCTAGCTAGTGATTCTCCTTTCTACGACTTTATTTCGACAAACCAAAGTTCTATAAGCTTAACTATATTTCCTCTACGCCACTCTGATAAAATTATTCTGGAAACATTGTCCTTCATGTTCGGTGCATAGCTCAGTTCATCCTTGCCCCCTTCGCCATCCTAGTAGTGCCCTATCTATGGTAATGGTGCTTGTGCTCCCCTGGACCTATGCGGACAATCCTTCATTTGATGGTCGTGCTGACCGCATTTGTAATATGCTCCCGTTCTGGTATGACATGGAACCGATACATGTATTTTCCCACAAAAATGACACACGTCGTTCGGTTTGGGCATCGACTTTCCAATCCCACCCTTCTTGTTGGGTGGAACGGAATACCTTCCTTCAGACATCGACTTCTTTCGGAACCAATTACCATCTCTATTGGACCCAAACCGCGACCCATATGCGGTAGCTCGTTCATTCAAGTTTCTCTCGATCAACTGTGCCCTTTCATATAAATTGTTGTAATCCTTTCGATTAAACGGCACCAACGGATCCTTTATCTCCAGTCTCAGTCCATCTCGGAATCTCCTTGCTATGTCTATTGGATCTTCAATCAGTCGGGGGGCGTATTGGGACATCTCGGTGAACTTTGCCTCATACTGGTCTACTGACATTAGACCCTAACGAAGGCACTTAAATTCTGCCATCTTCTGTTCTCTGGCGTAGTCAGAGAAATACTTCCTGTTAAAGACTTCAACGAAGGCGTTTCACACCGAAAACCATGCCTTTAGGAAACACTCTTCCTCTAGTGGCCCTCCACTAGATACTTGCATTCCCCTGTAATTGGTAGACTGCCAAGACTACCTTGTCTTCCTCAGAGCACCTCAGCAAAGTGAAGGCCTTCTATAATTCTTGGATCCAGAGGGTTGTAGCCTCGGGATCGCTTGCTCTTGAGAACTTCGGCAGGTTCAGCTTCAAAAATTACTCAACTAACTGTTGCATCGGTCTCTCCCCGATCACAATCCCAAGTGGTACCTCGGTAGGTGCGGCTACGGCAGCGGTATTAACAGGAGCAGTGGCAGCGGTTGTAGTGGCGGCTTCATTCTACGCTTGTTGTCCCATCAAATTCTCAAAAAGGTCTCTAGCGCTTGCACGATCTCATCTATTCTAGGATTGCCAGGTGCTACTACACCAGTACCAGCCTGTGGCGGTACTCTCTCACTTATGCTGGCCTGAGCCTGCGCTTTACCTCGAGCATCGACTCTAGTCGGCGTCTTACCCCAAGAAACAGATGCTATTGTCCTCTTCCGAGGAGTCATTTGCTCAGAATCTCTCATTCTACAGGATCTTTATAGAAACCTGCTTTCCAATTCCACACAGAATTAGAAAATTGAGCGACCCACATAAAACAATCAATCAGTTAATCACAGGTGTCAGCATAAGGAAAAATCATTACCTACTAACTATCCCAAGACCCATCGCACCTCATCACTCTAAACACTGACCAGCTCTAATGCCACTTCGAGCAGGGATGTCATGCCCCAAACCCCGAGCATGCGCACATCCCTCGGCGGTCGACAAAAAAAAAATTGCGACGTTCCCAAGATGCTTCGCCGACCCTTTCTTTTTATGCACATGCAGAAGTGAAAATAAACATATACCCTGACAACCAACAAACACTGGGATAGTAGAAAGGCATGCCGACACTTATTCACAAAACCCACTTTCATATACAAACCAAGTCAACTCTACAGATTATATACAAAAGGTTTGTCTCCAAAAGACACCACCAGACAACTTACACTCTAGACCCTTTTGCCTCGAGCTCCGAACTCTCCATCCTAGGGATCTCAAAATATTTAACCACGATGGGGTGAGAATAAATCTCAGCGAGTCCATACCCTAAACCCTGTTAGGACTATAATTCACCTAGAGGCAACCTAACATACATCACTTACAACTTACCTCGCCTTAGCACTTTCCTACACATTAGTGCATCACATAAACAAATGCACACAGCATACATATACCATAATTGGAACACATCCAATCATTTTTCAAACAGTTACGTGGATCCTGATTATAAGGCCAAACCGTTATGGCACATCCCATTCCGTACCACACAATTTTGTCCCATAATCAAGTGCGGCTATCTCATATCAATGATTCAGTCCACACTAATAACTAAACTTAAGGTTCTAGAGTTGGCTCCCATGAAATTACGTTATTGTGTAGCACTTAGCCGTTGACCACATATAACAATATTATAATATTCTAGAGGTGGCTCCCACGAAGTTATGTTATCGTGTAGCACTTAGCCCTTAACCACAAATAGCAATAGTACTAGGTTCTGGAGGTGGCTCTCATGTGACTCAAGTCGCCATGTAGCACTTAGCTCTTGACTACAAGGTTCTAGAGGTAGCTCACATGAAATTTCATTGCCGTGTAGCACTTAGTCCTTTACCTATCACAACACACTTGATTTCCTCAACACACATATCATCTTTCGCAATAACAATAAACCATCATCGTAGCATAACCATTCACATATCACCATGCATAAGTTCTAAGCATGTCACAAGTCAACCACATCACCAAATATGCATTGTTCAGCAAGAACAACATCAAGAATAATCACAAACCATTACCAGTCCTAATCGGTAGAAACTGGGTCACTCGCATGTCTCCAAGTTTAACTCCAAAAACCTAATCAAACAAGTTCGAAAAATTCTCAAATTTTAATAGGTTGTAAAGGACACATAAAGAAACTTTTTTTTTTTGTGAAGACACCAAAACCCAAATCATTCTAGATTAAGAGCAGTAATTCGCTCAAACCGTTACAAAAACTGCGTCTATTTCCAGAAATTCTGTTTTCCAGAATCAGTCTGGTTCAAGAGACAAAACATGTCTGTTTGATCTGAAATTTGAGTATGTTAAACTACAAGATGTGATGAACAACTTTCATGCATAAACTCTTTTGAAAATCGAACCCTAAGAGTTGATAAAAATCATTCCGATACCAAAAGGTCACAGATTCCAGCACAATCCGAAATTCTATTTTGAAATGATGAATCTGAAATCTCATCCTTTTAAATCCCTAAAATCTTTAGTAAAATATATCTCATAGCTAAAGATGTCTCGAACATGTTTCAAGAAGGAAGCAACCTCCAAATTGCAGCACATTTTGATCCACAAAAATGGCAAACGACGAGGGTCCAGTAACCCGATCCGTGAAAAGTCCACCAAATTAGCCTAGACCACCCTCATTAGTGCTAATCCTACCAATTAGATCAATAGTAATCCATCTTAAGGCTAATCTAACCAAGCTAGATTAACACTAATCTATCTTAAGGCTAATCTCACTTAATACTAATTTAACTAAGCTAATTAAGACTAATCCACCTAACTAAGTGCAATTAACAACCTAATCAAGGATTAGGGAGTTAACTCACTAAATTAGTGAGCCGACGGGTTCACGACGATGGTGGTGCGATGGCGGTGAGATCGCATGTCTACGAGGCTGAAAAAGGGCTGAAAACAGCCTTGCAGCTCACTGCTCGAGCTATTGGAAGACCGATTCTACTTCTACTCTATTTTAGAGCTGCTGGTCGTGAGGCTTGGCTGAGCTGGTGGCGGACGCAGGGACAACAGCTAAGCTAGGCAGACAGCAACAAGCGGAGGTAGCGACGGTGTGAAGGGCGGGGCTAGTTGAGACGTGGAGTTGCTGAAACGGTGTGGATGATGAGGTGGTGAGGTGGTTTGGAACTGTGGTGGCTTGGTTCCTAGTTCTCTGGTTATGATTCTGAGTTGTAGCAACAACAATGGAGGAAAAGATGAAGGGTTGGGGAAGAAGAAGGAAGAAAAAGAAGTTGAAGAAGAAGATGAAAACTAAAGAAGGAGGGGTTGTTCGGCCAAGAGGAGAAAGGAGGGGACACAAGGGAAGTGAGGGGAACAAAGGGGGGACAAATGCCTTGAAAGTCAAGGGAAAATATCCCAAATTCATCATTCATGGTCCCCAAAGTCCTCAGCCCTATCCAACAGCAATTTTCCCTCCCAAACTTTTCAAACAAGCTAACCTTTAAGGCCAAAAGATAGCAGCAAATCAACCCTACGAATTTCCCTTGGTCCTTATTCAATTCCTCACCAATTCAAGCCAAAATGGTAGCCAAAAATCACACCCACTCAGCCCATATAAATTCCATGTCTTTCCTTCACCAAACAATCCATTTTGAAGGCCAAAATTTCACTTGAAAATCCCCCTCCGAATTTCTTGATTTTAAATTGTCCAATTTTGATTTTCTGCCAAAATCATGGGCTGGTCAAAAATTCTTCAAAGGATGAGTCAACGTCCTAAAAATAAATTGTGACACGCTCGAACTTTCGATTCCTGAAACCGGGTTCAATTTCGTGGTTAATTTCAACTGGATGCGATTTTTGCGTGACCTAACCTACCGAGTAGCTTTTAGGAATTTTTAGCGCGTTTGATCTGTGGTTGATTATTTTCGATCCACATTGTGCATCTCCAACTCATAGGTGACTCTCGGTTGTCGTAAAAATCTAAAGGTTTCAATTATGGGTACCAGGTACTGAACCGACGGAAAATTGGGTTACTGTCGTTCGACATGAATCTTGCAATCAGGTGGAATCATCCACATTTCAATTGCGTGCTTCCATCGAATTGACCTATATCCAATCACTAATCGATTATAATAATGTCGTATTGACCCTCGTCGATTATCACAGTCGAGCAGTTGATTTCTGATTGAATTCTCAAGTCTGTTTGGTTTATATCCCTTAATGGCTTCACCTGATAGATCAGTTATCTCGTGAATGGCCAACTCAGAAAAAAAAAAGCCATAGGCACATTGATGAAAAGTCCAGTTCATTTAATCAAAATATGGTCGAAATTCTGGATGTCACACATATCATATATCGATCAATCATAAGAGTCCCGATTATAAGGTAAAATCGTTATGACATGTCCCCTTCCGTGCCACATAATTTCGTCCCATAATCAGGCGTGGTTATATCAGTCACTCAAGCGTGTCCCGATTAATTACAATCCAACGGCCACAGCCAACTCAATAGTCGGCGGTCTTTCGGCATAACAGGGCGTCGTCTCGCTTCTTCAGTCACGGCGATGTCTACATCTAGACAGCATTCCCGAAGAAGCATCGGCCCAGTCTCCACTACGACCGGCATCTGTTGACGTGGGGCGTCTGAACTTAATTAGGCATCGTCCGATGTAAACATATCATGACGAGTTCCGATAACGATCACATGCACAATCAATCTTGACCAAGGACGTTGTGCTTTGCACTCAAATGCCTCAATTTCAAATAATAAACTTGGCATATTTTCTTCATATTAAAAACACATAGTAAAATAATTGTGCGTGTTCACATGATCATATTGAACCATAAAACGTGATACACTCTTTTTTAAAAATTTCATGATTTATATAGGACATAATATATTTTTGGTGTCAAAATCCGACACTCGGTATTTTTCTAATTAAATACCAAAAATTCGTACTTTTGAAATAATAACTAAAATCATCATCGAGCACTCATTTGCATAAACAAGCAATAAATTTCACAACTCAACACCACCATGACAATTAACGTAAAATTCTGACAACTGGCTACCCCGGTATAATTTACGTTAAATTAAAAGTTAATTAAATAAATTGCAAATTAAATAAATAAATTGTAAATTATTTAAATTAAACTACCTAATTAAATTAAATAACCTAACCGGACTAATCTAATTGAACTAACTAACCTAACTAATTTAATCTAATTAAACTAACTATATCACCTAAATAGATTAGCCTAGGAACTAACTATTCAAACTACTTAGCTACACTAACTAATTGAACTAACTAATGACTACACTAATCCTTAATTAGCCTAACTAATCTCCTCATAAGTGCAATTAACCCCTAATTAGAGGTCAAGGTGTTAACTCACCAGTTTAGCGCAAAAATGGGTTCAAGGCGATGGCGACGCGAAGGCAACCAAACTCGGGTCTACAACGACACCAAAAGAGGCCAGGAAAGGGCTGAAAACAGCCTTGTAAGCCTCAACCCAAGCTAAGATTTGCTTCTGTGTTGGGCTAAATCAAGGGCTGCTGGCGGTTGGGCTCAAGTGAGCTAAGATGGCTAACAGAGGCAAGCGGCAACGGGCTGGTAGCTGGAGTGGAACAAGCGATGGCAGACAGCGAACGGTGGCCTGGGCGGGCAGAGCTACAACGCGGGCTGGCTTAGGCTCGGGGACAGGCTGGTCATGGTAGCGAGATGGCTCGCAGGCGGTCGAGCGGGGCGACGGCAGCTCGGATGGGCGAAGTGAGGATTGGTAGTGGCTGGAGGTTTCAGTGCATAGGCTTGTTGTGTTGGCTGGAAATGGAGGTTGAATGAGGTGAGAAGCTGAGCAAGAAGATGCTGCAGTAGGGGGGGCCGGTCGAGTAAGCAAAGGGGGAGAGAGGGGGAACCAGGGGGGACAAGGGGCTTGGAAGTCTTGCTGCTATCAAATGGGCCCTCAAGTGAAAATATCGAGCAATGATCACAAATGCACAAAGTCTTCAGCCCTAGTTGTCCAAGCTTCTCCCACAAGCCAATTGCTTGACAAATCTTCACCAAAGGACTTCTATTTGGTGCCCAAAATCAACCCAGCAGCAACCCCTACGTATTTTGTGGATTTCCAATTTCCCATCAAACAACTTTAATTTAATGGCCCAACATGCCATGGCTGCAGCCTAAACCAATTCCCCTTCAATCCCTCACAAACCAACTCACTTTGGTAGCCCAAAATCCACACCAAAGTGCCGATCCGAATTTCTTGAATTTGATTGGCCAATTTTGATTTTCCGCCAAAATTCCAGGCTCGCTGAAAATTCTTCAAAGGATGTGAAGATGTCCTAAAAATAAATCATGATACGCTCGAACTTTTGACTCCCGAAACGGAGTTCAACTTCATGGTTAACTTCGATTGGACACGATTTTAGCGTGACCTAACGTACTGGTTAGCTTTTAGAGATTTTATTGTGTTTGATAATTTTCAATCCACGTTTATGCATCTCCAACTCATGGGCGATTGTTGGTTGTCGTAAAAATCTCAAGGTTTTAATTACGGGAACCGGGTACATAATCGACAGAAAAATCAGTTTAGTGTCGTTCGATACGAATTTTGCAATCAGTTGGAATCACACACAATTTACTTACATGCTTATGTCGAATTGACCTATCTCCGGTCTTTAATCGATTATAATGATGCCGTATTGACCCTTGCTGATTAGCACGATTGAGCAGTCGATTTCTGATTGAATTCTCAAGTCTGTTATGTTTATATTCCTTAATAGCTTCACTTGATAGATTAGTTATTTCGTAAGTGATTAGTTCAGAGAAAAAGGGCCATAGGTAGGTCGATGAAAAGCCCAGTTCATTTAATCGAAATAGGGTCGAAAATTCAGGATTTCATAATTTTACTCTAAGTTGGCCACTCACAAGTTAAGTAATCTATTAGGTGAAGCTGATAAGGGATATAAATGCGACAGACTCGAGAATTCGATCGGAGATCGACTGCTCAACCATAATAATTGGCAAGGGGCAATGCGACACCGTTATAATTGAATTGTGATCGGATATAGGTCGACTCGGCATAATCACGTAATTAAATTGTGGGTGATTTCGCGTGATTCGCGTCGATCGGATATCTATCGATTTTATACTCGGTACACGTAATTGAAACCTTGCGATTTTTACGACAACCGAGAGTTGTCTACGAGTTGAAGATGCACAAATGTGGATTGGGAATTATCGACCACGGTCGATTTTAATCACAAAATTGAATTTGGTTTCGATAATCATACGTTTGAGCATGTCACGATTCATTTTTGGGACGTAGTCTCATCTTTCGGAGAATTTTCGACGAGTCCGGTAATTTTTGGAAAAACCAATTTTGAGACAAAACAGAAAAGAAAAGGAAATTCAGATTAGAGGAAAAAGGGGGAAATGGCTTCCCAAAAAGGGTTCATTTGTGAGAAATAGAGCTAATTCTCTAATTGGATGGCCAATGCACTTTTGTGCATGAAGACTTTAGGGGCAAGAGTGATCATGAAATAGATATTTGGCATAGGCTCTCATTGGTTGATGGTTGGACTTTCATTTTCTCTTCTCTCTCTCCCTTTTCCCTCCTCTCCACTCACGCACGCTCATCCCCTGCTTCTGCCGTTCCTTCTCTTTTCTTCTTTGCCCATGTTTTTTTCCCCTCATCTTTTCCATTTTCCCCTTCAATCTTGTTGCCATGACTCCTCACCACCGCTAGCCCTCCATTTCCACGCTCATCCTCCAGCCCCCACATTATTCTCTCCACTGCTCACAGCTTCAGCTAGTTACCACCAAGGTCCAACTTCCTAGCCAGCTCTCCACCATCATGCCCCACAAACAGAACAACCACCACTCCACACGTTCCATCCCATACCGCCCCCAGCTTACCCAGCTGCCTCAGCCACGCCAACGGCCAACCCCACCAAGCGAGACCAACCCAGCCCAGCAGAACAGAACCGTGACGAGCCACAAGCCATGAGCTTGTAGGGTTGTTTTCAGCCACCATTTGAGCTCTGTTGGAGACGCGGTTGCCTCGGGTCTTCACCGCTTTCATGCCGCCGTCGCCGTGAACCCGTCGCTGCCCTAATCTAGTGAGTTAACTCCCTAATCCTTGATTAGGTTGTTAATTGTGCTTCGGGGGTTAGATTAGTATTAATTAGCTTGATTAGATTAGTGTTAAGTTAGATTAGCCTTAAGATGGATTAGTATTAATCTAGTTGCTTAGATTAGCACTAATGAGGGTGGTTTAGCTTAATGTAGGTCAAAATATGCTAAGATTTTGAGGTTGCTTCATTCTTGAAAAATATTTTAAATATCTTCAGCTATGACATATATTTTATTAAAGATTTTATGGATCCAAAAGAATAAGATTTCAGATTCGTTCCTTGTAAAACAGAATCTCAGTTTGTGCTGGAAACAGTGACCTTTTGGTGTTTAATGGATTTTTATCAACTTTTAGGGTTCAATTTCTTAAGAGTTTCTTTACAAAATTTGTTCATCACAACTTTTAGTTTACCATAGTAAAATTTTAGATCAAACAGACAAGATTTAGACCTTAAACTAAACTGATTTTGGAAAACATAAATTCTGGACACGGACACAGTTTTTGTAACGATTTGGGTGATTTACTGCTCTCATTTTAGAAATATTCGGGTCAAGGTGTCTTCATTAAAAGTGTTTTTTTAAGTGTCCTTTATAATGTATTCAAATTTGGGAATTTTCCAAACTCGTTTGGTTAGGTTTCTGAAATTAATTCTGCAGACGCGCAAGTGGACATGGTTTATCCCGGTTAGGGCCAATTGTAGTTTTGTGGTTGTTCTTGGTATCTAGCTTGCTAGGTAGTGTATATTTGGTGATGTGGTTGACTTTTGATAATATGTGAATAAATGTGCTATGGTGTTTGTTTATCGTTATTGCAAAAGATGGCCTTATGAGCATTTACTTAGAAAAATAATTAGGTGTCGGGTTGGACACCAAAACTTATTTGCTCAATAAAACAATGAGGTTTTAAACTAGATGCGTGCAAACTTTGGTGGATTAATTTTGAGTACGTGAGCACCTACAAATTTCTTTCCAAAGGTTTTGAACAAAAAAAAAAAGGGATTGCAAGGTTTATTGTTTTAAAAGGAATTTTTGGTATTCTTGGCTAATGAGGAAGATAACAATGAGTTTGATTGATGGTGTGCTCGTGTGATCACCTAATACCCTGATGCGTATGAATATGCGGGGTAATGAACTTGTCCTGATGCATATGAATATGCGGGACAATGCCTAATTAAGTTCAGATGCTCAACGTCAATGGATGCCGGTCACGGTGGAGGCCGGATCGATGCTCTTGTGTGGAATGCCGTCTTGTTGCGTATGAATACGCGAGATGATGCTGTGCTCGACGGAGCGGGACGACGCCCGGTTACGTCGGATGATCGCCGACTTTTGAGTTGGCCGTGGCTGATAGGTCATAATAATCGGAACACGCTTGAATGGTTGTGATAGCTGCGCCTGATTATGTGACAAAATTGTATGGCACAGTATTGGACGTGTCATAATGGTTTGGCCTTTTAATCGGTACCCATGTGATTGAGAAAATGTGTTCCAGTTATTAAATTATGCTTGTTGCACTATTAATAGCATATGTGATGAGCTAACGTGCAGGTACATGCAGAGACGAGGTGAGTTTTTTATGGTGTGTGCTTAGGACTGCCTTTAAGGCGAATTTGCGTCCTAATCGGTGTTTAAGGTTTTGATTCATTGAGATTTATCTCACCCCGTCGCGGTTAACATTTTTCAAGACTGTAGTGTGGAGATCTGCCGAGTGCGAATGTGGTGGGCGCGAGATGCTACACCCTTTGGCTGGCCCTGCCATTAGTGAAGTTTAGGTTGGCCTTGAGGTTTTTGAGAGGGTCGATAGGAAGTCTTAATCATTTGTTGTTTTCTGGGAAATTATTCCTAGTGTTGATTATCCCTATGTTTGTTGTTGGCCAGGGTTTATTTAATTCACTTCCGCATGTGCTTAATTGAAAGAAAAAAAAAAAGAATGGGTCAGCGATGCGTCCTGGGACGTCACATTTTTAATCGACTGCCAAGGGATGTGCCACGCTCAGGGTTCGGGGCGTGACAAACTTAAAAGAAAAGCTACTTACTGTCCAATTCAGTAAGCTCTGTACTCTAAATCTAACATCGGTGTAGGCAACAGTTGACTAGCATAGAGTTTGTAACCTTTAAAAAAGAAAGGCCATCACATTATAGAGGATCCATACAAAGGACGACGAAATGAAAACCATGGAAATAGAAAGAAATTTAATGGTGTTTCTGCTTCAACTTGCTGACAAAAATTGTTTTGCTATAATTGGTCGTAAAATGCAAAGTTTTATGTTTCTTGAAGGTTTAGAGCATTGAGTATTGAACAAAAGACACATTGCAAATGCTAAAATCAATAGTATAAAGGAAATTTAAAAGCAAAAGTTCTTCCAAACATACCACAATGTTAACAACTCTTGGTGAAAGAAGAAACCAGCAGATTCCTATTATCGTAGCTCAAGCTTTTGCATTTTTCCCATAGTCAAAAGGAGATAAGGAGCAATTTCATTTAACTAGAGAGCTAGCAAAGAAAACGGTGGAAATTCGGATGGGCACCTTTGAGTGAATTTTTGGCCACCAATTTTTTTTTTTTTTTGGGAGAAAAGGGTGGAAATTTGTATGGTAGCTTTAAGGGGATTTTTTGGCCACCAAATTGGCTCAATTTATGAAGAGTGGAAGGGAAATTCGTATGGCCAGCTACCATGAGATTTGGGGCTACCAAAATGACTTGATTTGGTGAAAAATTGAGAAGGAATAGTTGGAAATTCGTATGGGCAAATGGCTGGGCATTTTTGGTCACCAAATTGAAGTTAAATGGTGAAGAAAAGAGGGAAAATTAGCCATTGGTTCATGGTTTGACAAAGGGAGCAGAAGACTTTAGGGGCTATGTACTCAAGTGAATGATATTTGTGCATGAAAGGCTATTGGTTGGCTTAAAGACTTTCATGGCCTTTGTCCCCCTCTCTCTTCCCTCTCTCCTCCCCCTTGGTGTGCGCATACACTCCCCCTTCTAGCAGAAGTAGCAACAACTTCTTCTTCAGCTTCTTCTTCCTCACTTCTTCTCCATCTCCATTTACTTACGGCAACTCAGAGCCAAGCCAGCCAAACAAGCCACCGTCCCTTAGCCACTCGACCGCCCAACCAGCTCACCCCTAGTCATGTCCAGCTCGCCTCGGTCGAGCCTGACCAGCAACTTCAAAACTAAGCAGAACCGGAACCGAAGTTCTAGCAACAAGCAGTGGGCTTGCAAGGCTTTTTCAGCCTCTTCCAGGCCTCCGTTGGAGCCGCTGTAGACATAGGATCTCACTACCATTGCGCCGCCATCGCCGTGAACCTGTTTGCTCACTAATCCAGTGAGTTAACTCCCTAATCATTGATTAGGTTGTTAATTGCACTTAGGGGGTTAAATTAGTGCTTATTAGCTTAGTTAAGTTAGTATTAAGTAAGAGTAGCCTTAAGATGGATTAGTGTTAATCTAGATTGGTTAGATTAGCCTTAAGATGGATTAGTATTAATCTAGTTGGATGGATTAGCACTAGTGAGGGTGGTTTAGGCTAATCTAGTGGATTTCTCTTGGATTTGGTTACTAGCCCTCACCATTTGGTATTTTTGTGGATTAAAATGTGTCACGAATTTGAGGTTGCTTCCTTCTTGAAAAATGTTCTAAATATTGTCAACTATGACATATATTTTACTCAAGATTTTAGGGTTTAAAAGAATGAGATGTCAGCTTCGTCATTTGCAAAATAGAATTCTCGGATTGTGCAGAAATAGTGACCTTTTGGTGTTCAAAAGTTTATTATCAACTTTTAGGGTTCAATTTTCGAAATGGTTATACACAAAAGTTGTTCATCACATATTTTATTTTAATATAGTCAAATTTCACATCAAACAATCAAGTTTTAGATCTCGAACCAAGCTGATTTTAGAAAACGTGGTTTCTGGAAATGAACACAGTTTTTTGTAACGGATTGAGCGATTTACTCCTCTTAATCTAAAAAGGCCTGGGCTAAGGTGTCTTCATGAAAAGTATTTTTTTTATGTGTCATTTAGAACATATTCAAATTTGAGAATTTTCCAAACTCGTTCAATTAGGTTTCTGGAATTAAACTTGGAAACGCACGAGTGGCCCAATTTCTACTGGTTAGGGCCGGTAGTGGTTTTGTGATTGTTCTTGATGTTGTGCTTGCTGAATAATGTGTATTTGGTGATGTGGTTGACTTGTGGTATGCTGAGAACTTATGTGTGAGATCACGAGGTTGATTGCTCTCTGTTGGTTGTTTATTGTCATTGCAAAACATGACCTTGTGGACTATTAAATAGAAAATAAATGAGGTGTCGGGTCCAGACACCAAAGCTTATTTGTTCAATAAAACAAAGAGATTTTAAACTAGATGTGTGTAAATTTTGACGGATTAATTTTGAGTATGTTAGCACCTATGAATTTATTTCTAAACGTTACTAAGGTTTGGTTTCAAAAGAGGGTGGTTGGAAAAGAAATTAGAAAATAAATATGGTGTCGGGTTTGGACACCAAGTTTTATGTGCTCATTAAAACAAGGAGGTTTTATACTAGATGCGTGCAAAGTTTGGCAAGTTAATTTCAAATACGTGACCCCGTACAAATTTATTTCGGAAGGCTTGAACAAAAAAGAAGAAGAAGAGGATTTTGGTGTTTTGGCTACATGATAGAAGTTGAGAGGTGATTTGGTGGATGATGTGCCTGCATGGTCAAGTTAATTAAGTGGTTTGTTTTAATTAATTGCAATTTATTTAATTAATTATAATTAGCGTAAATTTTATCGGAATAGCCGATTTGTAAAATTTTATACTAATCATCGTGGTTGAGTTCATTAGTGAAATTGATTGCTAAATTATGCAACTGAGTGATTATGTGATGACTATCGAAACATGATGTGTTGAGGAAATCAAATGTGTTGTGAACTGGCTACAGGACTAAGTGCTACACGATAACGAAATTTCGTGTGTGTCACCTCTAGGGCCTTGTAGTCAAGGGCTAAGTGCTACATGGCGACTTGAGTCACATGGGAGCCACCTCTAGGGCTTTGCACTACTGTCATGCGAAGTCAAGGGCTAAGTGCTACATGATAACGTAACTTCGTGAGAGCCACCTCTAGAGCCTTGTACTATTGTTATTCGTGGTAAAGTGCTAAGTGATACATGATAACGTAACTTCATGGGAGCCACCTCTAGAGCCTTACACTACCGCTATATGTGCTCAAGAGCTAAGTGTTACACGATAAAGTAATTTCGTGGAAGCCACCTCTAGAGCCTTGAGTTTAATTATTGAGCGTGAATGAACCATTGATATGAGATAGCCGCGCTTGATTATAGGACAAAATTGTGTGGCACGGAATGGCACGTCTCATAACAGTTTGGCCTTATAATCGGAACCCCTATAATTGTTTGAGAATGAATTGATGTGTTCAAGTTATTGATGATGTTTACTATGTACATATGCGTATGTGATGCACTAATGTGCAGGAAGGTACTTGTGACATCCTAGAATTTCAGTTCTATTTTCAATTGAATAAATCGGGTCTTTCATCAACGCACTTATAGTGCTATTCTCTGAGTTGATCACTCCTAAGATAACTACTCTTTGGGGAAGTCATTAAGGGATTTTAACATAATAGACTTAAGAATTCAACTAGGAATCGACTACTTGACCGTGCTCATCTATAGAGATCATTACGGCATAGTTAAAAATTGATTAGAGATCAGAGTTAGGTTGGTTCGACTGAGATGTGTGGCTAAACGTGGGTAATTCCACAGAATTACAAAATTCTCGTCAACCGGTACTAAACTGATTTTTCTATCTTGTTGGTACCTTGTATCTATATTTGAAACCTTGGGATTTTCGTGACCACCGAGAGTCACCAATGTGTCAAAAAGGTACATTGTGGCTCGACGAAAATCGACCACGGGTCAATTGCACTAAAATTTTTTAAAAGCTAGCCAGTAGCTTACATCACGCTAAAATCGCGCCAGATTGAAATTAACTGCGAATTTGAATCGGATTTCAAAAATTGAAAGTTCTGTCAAGTCACAAGTCATTTTAGGAACATCGACTCATCATTTGAAGACAATTAGGGCCGTTTTTGATCGGAAAATTCAAGGGACCATTTTTTATCGCGTTTTTGGGATGCAGTTTGGATCTATTGACATGGAAGTTGTCAATTTGATAGAGGACACGTTGGTGGAATTTATGGGAGCCGAATTGATTTAATTCAAGTGAGAATTGAGGAAGATTTCGAGAAATTATGCCCAAAATTCGTAGCCCCCTTGGACGACCACTTTTGGACCTCTTCAATAGCTTCTAAAGGAAGTTTTGTGGGCTACAAAGGGGTGAGGGAGCTAGCCGGCCATGTGGGGCCATTTCAAGGGAACAAAGGGATAGGCTTTAAACAAAGAGGGTCCCTCCAAGGCTGCTGTCTCCATCTTCTTCTTTAACTAGCTGCTTTTTCCATTAGAGAGGATTTTGAGAGCTAAAAATTACAAAGGAAATTGAGCAGCGCACCCTCCCTCACTGTCGACCACCGCTTGGAACTGCCAAGTGCTGTCGCTGCCACCGTGAACCCCACAAGAGCCTACGTCCCAGCTGCAACATTCAGCCCTTCCTGTCATCGCGCAGTCCTGTTCGAGTGTCCCCCATGCCCGTCGAGGTCAGCCGAAGCTCCGTCGTTGTCGTTCCGCCACCGTGAAGCCCCGCCGAGCACCACTACAGCCGTTCACCATCCACCCGTGCAATTTCCGCGCCAAGCCAGCACTCTCCAACTTCCTTCAACCCAACCACAGAACTGAAACCCAACAAGAGACCATGAGCTTTGAGGCTCGCTTTGGACCCTTTCCCAGCCTCAAAAGGTGTCGCCGCTTCGGAGTTTGTCAATCATCTCCACCTCACCGTCGCCATGGTCTTGTCGGATCGTTAATCAAGTGAGTTTACTCACTAATCTCCACTTAGGGAGTTAATTATGCTTAAGAGTTGATTAGTTTAGGTTAAGCTTGGATTAGGTGGTTAGTTAGAACAAATTAGTGATTTAATCGTTCAATATTGCATGTTAGGTGGTTAGAGTAATGCAGTTAGCAAGTAGATAGGTCATATTATTTATCTAGATAGGTTCAGAATTTTTTTTTTGGGCTCATCTCGGTATTTAATTAGGCTTTTCCGGCCTACGTTTGTATTTTTGGTAGTTATTGGTATTGATTAATTAATTTTTTGGTAATTATTTAATATTTATTATTTTCCAGAAATTAGACCGAGATAGCTGGTGACTGGAATTTCGTGCTGATTGTGATGGTGTGGTTGGATTATTTAATTGACTATTAATTTGTGCTAATTGAGTGAAATTTGCAATTTGGGTATTTTATCCCGAAATTGAGTATTTTAAATATTTAATTGGGAAACACCGGGTGTCGATTTATAACAAAAAAAAAAATTCTGGTGGACTATATTAAATGGTGGGATTTTCAAAGAAGAAAATATTGTATTTTAGTTAAGGCCGATCGTGTACCCATACATGATTATTTTTATTAGGTATGATAAAAGTGGTAAAATTGTCAAGTGATCAGGATGGTGTACTATATCAGCCTGCAGGCTTTGCTATGTCAGCTTTGGGTGAGCAATATACCAATATACTATATCAGCCTGGGTTTTGATATATTAGCTTTAGGTGAGCAGTATACCTTAGCAGCTTTTGCCGAGAATTGTGAGTATACTATATTAGCTTGCGGGCTTTGATATATTAGCTTTGGGTGAGCAGTATACTCTGTTACCACCTTATGTCGAGCAATATTATTTATCAGATTTTGGTGAGCTATACTATCTATCTTCAGCTTAGGGTGAACAGTTCTTAATATAATCGAACTGGATAGATAGTATTGTTTGAGTTGACCGCGAGAGGTCTTGATGGCATATAATCGATTGGATTGACTGATTGATGTCTTGATTTGATTTGAGTTGAATTGATTGGTTGAGTGGTTGAATTGTAATGACTCGTAGGAATGAACAGAGGCAAAGGTAAGTCCTATGACTTGTGCTTGTGCTTAGGCGGCCCTTGGGGTGTATTTTATTCCTAGTCCGGACTTAGGGGGTGAACTTGCTAAGATATTGTTTCACTTCGTTGTGAGATAACATTTTCAGGTCCTTAGATGGCAGCTCTTCCCGAGCATTTTGGTCCGCGAAAGAAGTTCACCGAGCAAGTATCTTATATTCCACTTCATGGGAACCCAAGGGGATGGGTCTATGAACTCGCGAGGTCCGTGGTCTGGGTTGATGCAGGTCTTACCCATAAGGTACCCCATCAATACAAATCATGGTACCGTTGTAAGCGAAATGGACAGAGAGAGGATCCCTTACCGAAATCTAAGATACCTATGTATATGCTAGAGTTTGCCTTTGGAAAAGGCACGGCAGATCCTCCGGGTGGTTTAGTGGCAAACCTGGATATTTCGGATCCAGGGACCCCGGAGTATTAAGTTCAAGACTCAAATGATTAGAGGATCTATAGTACTCTAAACCCCCCTTTTTGCAAACTTTGTGTTGTGGCCCTGCTTTTCTATCCTATCTTGTTGTTGTCTAGGGATTGATTATTCGCTTCCACATGTGCATTAAAATGAATGGGTCGGCGACGCATCCTAGGACGTTGTTATTTAATCGACCGCTAAGGGATGGGCATGTGGTCAGAGAATTGGGGTGTGATAGTACTGAGGCGAGGTAAGTTTGTGTGTGGTGCATGTTAGGCTACCTATGAGTGAATTCTCATCCTAATCGGGGTTTAGGGTGTTGACTCGTTGAGACATTGTCTCATCCCCTCGTGGTTACCCCTTTTTCAAGTCCTTAGGATGGAGAATCCGGAGCTGGAGTCGAAGGGATCTTGGTATAGGTCAGTTAGGACTCCTTTTTGGTAGACAGACCTTTGTATGTGAACCTATAGGTTTAACTCAGTTTGTTTTTAAAGTGTGGTTCGTGAAAATTGCTATCCTACTTTTACTATCCCATGTATTTGATTGTTGTTCAGGGTTTATTTAATTCACTTCCGTATGTGCATAGAATGAAAGGGTCAGCGACGTGTCCTGGGAACGTCGCAAATTGTCAGTCGACCATTGAGGGATATTCGTGCGCTCGGGGTTTGGGGCATGACACTGTTTCTGAACATATTTAGCCTTAAGGTCTAGCCACAGTCTAAATAAATTCATCCAATCTTCTGACTCTTTCATGTATAATCTTTGATAATATCATTTACACATTTTATCTTCTGTATAGTCTGTTACTCAATTATCAAATACGTTAGTAGCCTTTGGTTTATTTTGTCATCTTCAAAACATCTCTCCTTTTTTATAATGGCAAAACAATCTCTAAATATGCATATGCGTAAATATCCTTTAAAAAAAATCGAGGCAATCTTAAGCACATAAATAGTCTTTAAATATGTGATATTCAAAGAATGCAATTCGAATCAGAAGATAGCAAATAGATTGAGCATAATAATATATGGAAAGATAATCGCAGCTCAACACATATGCATATTTATATTCTCTCCCCCTTTTTGTCACAACCAAAAAGCGATAACAAGAAAGGGTATCACGTAGAGAATATAAAGCGATAGCAAATACATCTTGCATGAAACACAATTTCCAAAAACATCAGCTTCTACAAAGTAAGTCAAATATCAAAGATATGTAATGTATCTCATGTTCATCATGTATATTAGCAAATATCTAATAAAAATCATGGATGCATTATAAAATTCACTTACCATTTTTGTCATGATAATGTAAATAAAAGATTTGTTAATGACAAAATGTAATAAAAGATGTACTAATCGAATATTGTAGAACTTGACAAATTCTAACACGTTTACCTTTTTCTTCCTTCTATAATAATTAAGATCACGATCAATTCAAAACAAATTCCATAATTGATCAATGCTCCCCCTCAATTTGTTGCCTTTTTTATGTAATCACGATTTTTCCCCTTTTTTTTGGATTTACTTTCTCCCCCTATCATCATGATAATATTTGCACGTTTAACATAACGTCATTCCTTTATTTCGAATAATTTTAAGATGATCATTGATATTCTTCGCATGAGATACTTTTTTGATTGCGCCATGATTTGCATAAATTTGCAATCATTCTTCCTTTGCAAAGTTTCCTACAATAAACTTATTTCTTTTTTGGTGTCCTTGTTTTTGGATCCTTCCTTGACGTTAGAGCAAAATATACAATCTTCATAAATAATCAAATATTATTTCTAACTCATTATAACAAAATATTTAAGGGAGAATATCTTGCATAATGAATTAATATCTCATAAAACAAATTTCCACTTTGCAAAATATGACAAAATTATAGAGCATAAAATTAGACAAAATAATCTAAATTATGTCTAAGAAAGATATCAAATCAATCACACGTATTAGATCAAATCCCAACATCAAAATATTATGCACAAGAAATTATTTATGCGATCAATCAAATTATTTCTAAATTGAAAGCAAGATGTCAACCAATCATATTTATTAAAATAAATTCCATCTTACGAATTACCAAAAATATATCACATAATTCTTCCTTCAATGTAACAAATCATAGAATATGGTCATTATAAAGTTTAAATCAATCGAGGCACAAAGAGGATATATCAAATATTAAGTATAATGAGAATTTTAAAATTATGTGCCCAAATTAAATTGAGAATTTAAAAAAAAATATACCTTCCTTATCAAATTCTCTTTAAAAAAAAAATACCTTCCTTATCAAATTCTCTTTCTTCTTTTCCTTCATTTCCTGCTAAAACAACTCATTTTTTTCTTTGGTATCCAAATTTTCTCGGGTCAATGAGAGTTAGTAGAGTATGTTGTTTTTACCAAATCTTTCTTAACAAGTCTCTAGACTTTAGGACATTCTTTCTCAAAGTATTATAAGTCTCCACAATTTGAACACTTGAGGGCATTTCAACCAACATGTTTTATAAAGTTCTTTTGAAAATACTTCTTGTATACAAGTCTAGGAAGTCTTTAACGAAAATCTATTAAAGAATCACTTTCCTTATTAAAACCAAATCCCGACCTATTAATATAAGGTACTTGTATAAAAAAGATATGCTCTAATGTTTTTGAACCTTTTGAAAATTTTGTCGAGATATTTGAAAATTCTTTCTTTAAAGAATTATTTTCTTTGACAAGTAAATCTCAACTTTCTTTTGTTTGCATAAAATCATTTTGCAAATTTTTTAACTTCTCCTTTTGAAAAATATCCTATTGTCTTAGCTGAGAATTTTCCCTTTTCAGTTCGAAAATCCTTTTATGAGTAGATTTGAGATTCAAACATAGCTCATCAATATATTTAGATATCTTAAGAGGGATATCGGGGTAATTTACCTCAAAATCTGTCTCTAATTCTGATTCCAATTCTGATTCTAATTCTGATTCTGATTATAAATTTGAGTCTGAGTCAGTACGTGCCATCAAGCATATATTTCATTGCTCGTCATCTTCTTCCATTGTTCTTTTCTGCCCATTCTACTTGAATTGTCTTCTTCCACTAAACTCCTTTCCTTTTCTACTTAGCTTTTTGAATTGCTTGATCATAAGCAAGTTCTTCGCTAGCCATGTTATTTTCTAAGTCTATATCATCATAATCAACGTTGGGTTTAAGTACAATGGACTTTTTACCTTTGGGATCTTCATCAATGATTTGTTCCACTTCGTAAGATTGAAGTGTGCCAATCAATTCATTAACATAGAGTGTCATAATCCTCTGAGTCTCTCGGATTGAGGTCTTAACATGATTCCAATCTTTTGAGAGACCTTGTAGAAGTTTGTTGACCTTCATTGGGGCAGAAATTGGATGACCTTGATACGCCAAATCATTTACAATTTTTGTAAAACAACCAAACATATCTGCAATTGACTCTCCTAGTTCCATCTTGAAGGATTCATATTAGTTAAGCAGGAAGTTTACTTTTGTCTCTTTTACGCGATCAGTCCCTCCATAATAAACATGAAGTCTATCACAGACTTCTTTAACTATTTCACATGAAGAGATTCTATTATACTCAACAGGAGACAAGGCGTAATATAAGGAGTAAATAACATTTGCATCAAGAGCTTCTCTTTTGGACATCTCCGTCCAAGGCATAGGAGCAGGGGATTTAGTTTCTTTGTCTTTGCCATTCTTATTTGATGTAGATGCATTGTCACGCCCCGATCTATGCACATCCCTCTGTGGTCGATACAAATGCAACGTTCCTCGGACGCTTCACCAACCAAATTCGTTTAAGTACATGCGGAAGCGAAACAATAAACCCCTGATAGCAAACAACATGGGATAGAAAAGCAGGACAACATTTCACAAAAGCCACACTCTTATAAAACAACTGGGTTTAGGTACAAAACGAGTCTAGTCAAAAATCTACAAAAGATTGGCTCTCAAAAAAGAAGCTGTCCTACTACAAACTAGTCGGACACATACGCCGATTCTTCAGACTCCACCTCCACAGACTCCGGGCTTCGGGTCCTCCACAACCTCCATCTAAGTAACTGAAAAGTTAAGCCCATGATGCGGTGAGACATTATCTCAACAAGTTCACCCCAAAAACCCCGATTATGAAGGAAATACACCTAAGGGTGGCTTATCCACACAATACAGAGAACTTACCTCGCCTCAGTTCCCTCTTACATGTCAGCACAGTTCATATACATAATGCATATAATCACAACACACAACAATTGAAATGCCTCATCAACTCAATCAATCAAAGGAGCGCCGATTATAAGGCAAAACCGTTATGACACGTCACATACCGTACCACACAGTTTTGTTTCATAATCAGGTGCATCTAACTTAATCAATCATGCGTTCCAATTGATCATTACGCCCGACTAGGGCACAGCCTACTCCCAAGTTCGGCCTATTTATTTCATATTAAAAACACCTAGTGAAAATAGTCGTGACGGGGTACACGGTCAAATTGCATCCGAAAAATTCATAACCTTCTTTTTAAAATCCCACTGTTTTATATAGTATATAAAATTATTTTTGATGTAAAACTCGACACCCGAGATTTTCTGAATAAATATCGAAATTCACAAATTTTGGAATAATTGACCAAATTTCCAATCAGCACTCAATTTGCACAAATTAATGTCCAATTGCATAAACTGAACACACCATTGCAATCAACACAAAATTCCGGTCACCGGCTATCCCAGTTTAATTTTCAGAAAATATTAGATAATTAAATAATTACCAAAATTACTTATATAAATCCAATTGATTACCAAAAATATAAACTTAGGCCGTAATTGCTAAATTAACCACCTAAACGGGCCAGAAAAATTCCCGAACCTATCTAGCTAAATAACACAACCTATCTATGCCTTAATTAATCTAATTTAACAACCTAACATGCATAATTGAATAATTAATCACCAATTTAATCTAAATAACCACCTAATCCCTAATTAACTTAAACTAAACACCCCTTAAGCGTAATTAACCTCTTAAGCAAGGTTTAGTGAGTAAACTCACCGGTTTAGCATGAAAATCGGTTCACCGCGACAGCGGTCGAAACTTGAGCCCACGGTAACGCTAAGGGGAGCTTGGACCGAGCCGAATAAGCCTTGCAACCTCACAGCAAACTGCTGGACTCGGTTCTGGGCTTAGGGCTGAGATGGCAGGCTGCTGGGCTCAGCTGAACTTGCGGCCTGGAAATTTGCGTGGGCTGCAGTGGTGGACGCAAGACTTGGGTTGGGCTAAACGTGAAGAGCAACCGTGAGGGAGCAGCTTCGGTGGTGCTGCTGGTGTCAACGTAGGGAGGCTTCACTGGGTGGAAACAAAAAAAGGTGGAAGTTTGGCATTCAATGGGGACACGCGACAGAAGCTAGGGAAATTAGAAGCAGCGAAAGAGCAGTTGATGTTGAAGAAATTGCTGGAGTCAACGTCGGGGGCTTTTGCAGGGGGCTTGACTCAGTGGAAGGAGGAGACGAACGTGTGGTAGCTGCAAGGGGCTACTTCGGTGGAGGGAACAAGTGAAGGTGGAGCAGTAGACTCCAATGGAGGGGCTGTTCGAAGGAAAATGACAGAAAGCAGAACACAATAGGGTCAAGGGAGGCAGCGTACAAGAGAAGATTAGAGAGGGGGGGCCAAAAGTCAAGCATAAAAAACTAATTCATCATTCCTTAGACCAAAAAGTCTTCAAGTTCATCCCATTTGTCCCCCAAATACTTTCTTGCAAGATAAATCCCCCAAATAACCCAATTTGGTGCCAAAAGTTGCAGCCCCAATCATGCCTACAAATTTCCTTACTTTGAGCTTAAATTCCTTCACCAAATTTCTGCAAGTTCCCTTCACCAAATAGCTCACTAAGGAGCCAAAATTCCCTTCAATTTGGCCCCTCCGAATTTCCATTCTTTTCTAAATCATTCGATTGATTTTCCGTAAAATCCCTGAGCTCACTGAAAATTTTTCAGAGGATGAGTGGATGTTCCTAATATAAATCATGACATGTCCGAACTTTCAATTTCTGAAATCGGGTTCAAACTCGTGGTTAATTTCAATCTGACGCGATTTAGCGTGACCTAGCCTACTAGTTAGCTTTTAGGAATTTTAGTGCAATTGACCTGTGGTCAATTATTTTTTAGCCACTTTGTACATCTTTGACACATTGGCAACTCTCAGTTGTCGTGAAAATCTCGAGGTTTCAAATATGGGCACATGATACAAAAATGATAGAAAAATTGATTTAGTGCCATTCAACGATAATTTTGAAATTAGGTGGAATCACCCACACTCTAATCACATACCTCTGTTGAATTGACCTATCTCCAGTCTCTGATTGATTTTGACGGTGCCGTAATGACCCTTGCAGATTAGCACAGTCAAGCAGTCGATTCCTGGTCGAATTCTCAAGTCTATTGCGATTAGAGTCCTTAACAGCTTCACCTGATAAACTAGTTATCTCATAAGTGACCAACTCAGAGAGAAGAACTATAGGCACATTGATGAAAAGCCCAACTTATTCAATTGAAAACAGAGCTTGAAATTCAGAATATCACAACTCTTCTCCTCTTATAAAAATTTCATCCTCAAAATTTAAACCATACAAATTTTTAAACAAAAACGTGGGGGTACAGTCGTCTCATCGAATCTTCACTTTCCTAGGTTGCTCCCCCTGTGTTGTGGTATTGTCAAACCACTTTAACCAATGGGATTGTCTTGGTGCGCAGAACCCATTCTTTTCAATCCATAATATGAACCGGTCTTTCCACGTACAACATCCTGTCATCCACGTCTAACTTTTCAAAATTTAGCACATGGGTTGGGTCAGGCTCATACTTCCTCAACATCGACACGTGAAAGACGTCATGCACTTGTGCTAACCTCGATGGTAATGCAAGATGATAAGCTAGAATTCCTATTCTTTCTACAATCTTAAAGGGACCAACGTACCTCGGACTCAATTTTTCCTTCTTGCCAAAGCGCGAAGTACCTCTCATCAGTGACACCTTCAGAAATACCTGCTCACCAACTTGAAATTCCAACGGTCTCCGGCGCTTATCAGCGTAGCTTTTCTAGCGGCTCTAAGTGGTCTTTAATCTGTCTCTGATGACGGTAACTGCATCTACTGACAGCTGAACTAATTCTGGGCCTGAGATCTTTTGTTCTCAAACCTCATCCTAACATACTGGCGTTTTGCACGCTCTGCAATACAACGCTTCAAAAGGAGCCATCTGAATGCTCTGCTGGTAGCTGTTGTTGTAGGCAAACTCGAAGAGATGAAGCTGTTCCTCCTAGCTTCCTTTGAAATCTAAAACGCAAGCTCGCAGCATGTCTTTGAGGGTTTGAATCATCCTTTCAGATTGGCCATCCGTTTGAGGATGATAGGCCGTACTATATTGCAGCTTCGTTCCTAAGGCAGCTTACAAACTTTTCTAGAAGGTAGCTATAAATCTCGGGTCTTGGTCAAATGTAATCATCACCGGCACTCCATGCAGATGAATAATCTAACGCACATACAACTTTGCATGCCTATCCAAATCAAGGTCCTTCCGTACTATAATTAAGTGAGTCGACTTCATCAGTCTATTGACCACTACCCAAATGGAATAATTACCTCTCTAACTCCTTGATAAGCCTGTCACAAAATCTATTGTGATATGTTACCATTTCCACTCAGGAATCTCGAGAGGTTGCAGAAATCCTCCCGACTTATAGTGTTGTGCCTTCACTTGCTGACACATCAGACACTTGTCGACATGCTTGGTGATGTCCACCTTCATACCAGACCACCAATAGTGTTGATGCAGATTCTAATACATCTTCGTACTACCGAGATGGATATTGTCACTACTACGATGAGCTTCTGATAAGAACTCTTCCTTAAGTGCCACATTGTCAGGTACACACAATCATTCTCGGAACCTCAGTGTTCCGTTCTCAAAAATCTGAAAGTCAGCCTTCCACTTCTCGATATCCTCTTGCAGGATTTTCTGAACATCCAGATTTGTCGGCCGAAGCGTCTTGATTCTAATATGCACTTCCAGCTCAATTCTAAGGGTGGCCATAAGATTTGAAAGGTGGCCTACCTCAAACTTGAAAACCAAATCTCGAGCTCTCTTGAGTAAAATCCATTCCTTGACCATCATATGAGCAACTGAAGACTTTCTACTTAGTGCATCTATGACTTTATTAGCCTTCCTAGGGTGATACAAAATATCACAATTATAGTCCTTCAGGAGTTCCATTCAGCGACGCTGTCTCATATTCAACTCCTTTTGAGAGAATAAATACATGAGACTTTGATGGTAGGTGAAGATCTAGAATCTTTCTTCACACAAATAGCGTGTCCAAATCTTCAAAGAGAAAATGATGGCTATGAGTTCTAAGTCATGCATCGGGTAATTCAGCTCATGAGGTCTCAGCTGATGGGATGCGTACGCAACAACCCTACCAGGTTGCATTAGCATGCAACCCAGTCCTCTAAATGACACATCACTGTAGATCTCGTATCCTCCAGGACCAAATGGAATGGTCAGCACTGGTGCGGTAGTCAGCTTCTTCTTAAGCTCTTAGAAACTATGCTCACATTTATCTGTCAACATGAATTTCTCTTCTTCTTTAGTAGTTGAGTTAATGGCGAGGCTAATGCTGAAAACCCTTCCACAAACCTTCTATAATAACCTGCCAAACCCAAAAAGCTTCTAATCTCTATTACAGTTGTCAATCTTGGCTAGTTGATCACTGCTTCAATCTTGGTTAGGTTCACAGAGATTCCTTCACCTAAAATCACGTGACCTAGGAAAGCAATACAAGTGAACCAAAACTCACACTTGTTGAACTTGCCATACAGCTCATGAACCTCAAAGTCTGGAGTACCATCTTGAAACGTCTTTCGTGCTCCTCAGGACTTCTCGAATGCACCAGGATATCATCGATGAACACGATTACGAACTGATCCAGATACTCCTTGAATACACGATTCATCAGATCCATAAAAATAGATGGGGCGTTTGTCAACTCAAACGGCATTATAGTGAACTCATAATGGCCGTATCGAGTACAAAATGCTGACTTCAGTATGTCTTCCTTTCTGATCCTCAGCTGATGATAACTTGTCCTCAAGTCAATTTTAGAGAATATCAACGCTCCTTGCAACTGATCAAACAAGTCATCGATCCTTGGCAGTGGATACTTGTTCTTGATCGTCACCTGATTGAGTTGACAATAGTCGATGCACAAGTGCAACGAACCATCTTTCTTCTTTACGAACGGAACTGGTGCTCCCCAAGGTGATGCACTAGGACGTATGAATCCCTTATCCAACAATTCCTACATGTGCACCTTCAGTTCCTTCAACTTAGACAACGCTATCTAATAAGGAGCCTTAGAGATTGGCTCTATCCCGGGTGCTAACTCGATCATGAACTCTATCTCTCTCTCTGTGGTGGCAAGCCTAGCAATTCTTTTAGAAACACGTCTGGAAATTCTTGTACCACTGCGATATCTTCAATCTTCAGCTCCTCAACTGTCGTATCCACGACAGTCGTCAGGTAACCTTAGCAACCCCGGTCTAACAAACGGGTTGCCTCAAGCGATGATATTAAGGAAATCGAGGGTCCTCTCTGACTCCTAGCAAACTCGAAACTTTCACTCGATAACGAGTTAAACTGAATCACTTTATGATAGCAGTCCATCTCAGCTCGTTGCTTGGTGAGACAGTCCATGCCAATTATCACATTGAAATCATACATGGCTAGGACTAACAAATCTATCTCCCCCTTTGGCTTACCAATCACTAACTTGCAACCAGAACAACCTAATGCAGACAACACCTTATCCTATAATGGTATAGATATGCTAACCATTAACTCCAACAATTCAGGACTCAATCCTATCGGTTTAACAAATTGCTTAGCTATAAACGAATGAGTTGCACTAGGGTCGAATAAAGGATAAGCAACGTGGTCGTTCAGCGAGACTGTACCTGTGACCACATTAGCGAGTCCTCAACCTGTCATCTGGTAATGGCGTACACCCTTCCTTGAGCTAGTGACCTGTTCAAACCACCCTGCTGTGCCATCTGCGATGCAAATCCTTGGTTTTGACCCATCAGTGGTGGCGGTGGCAACTGCAGTCCCATCTGTCTCTTAGGACAATTCCTAGTCATGTGACCCTACTGGCCACACACACAAAACAAGCATCCGTCCTAGCAAGACACGGGGCTGATCCATGTCGTCTTCTGCAGGCACAACACACTCCATTATAGTTCGACGCTGACTTTCCTAACCCACCTTTCCTGCTGGGCGGAATAGGATACCTTCCTCTAGTCATCGGTCTCTTCTCAAACCAATTCCCATCCCAATTAGAACTAAACCGCGACCCAGATGCGGCGTCTCGCTCGTTTTGGTCTCTCTCTATCAACTGGGCCCATCCATACAGGTCATTGAAATCTTTCAAATTGAATGATACCAACGCACTTCTCAACTACTATCTGAGCCCATCTTTGAACCTTCTAGCTCGATCCACTGGATCCTCGATCAGCCTAAGGGCATATTGTGATAATTCAGCAAACTTTGCCTCATACTGATCTACTGTCATTGTGCCTTGGCGAAGGTGCTGGAATTTAGCCATCTTCATCTCTCTTGCACAGTCAAAAAAGTATTTGTTGTTGAAGACTTCGACAAAGGTGATCCACTTCGTGACCACACCTTGCGGAAACACTATACCTCTAGAGGCTCTCCACGAAGTGCTTGCAATCCCCTGCAGTTGATAGACTACAAGGATGACCTTCTCCTCCTTAGTGCACCTTAGCAATGCAACTGCCTTCTCTAAAGCCTGAACCTCAATGGGTTTAGCTTCAGATACTGTTTGCCTAGCTTATGCATTGGTCACTCTCTCTGAACGACTATGTTCCTAGCTGGAACCTTGACAGGTGCAGCGATAGGTGCGGTAAGGGCTAAGCAGCAGCGGCGGCAGGTGCGGCAATGGTTGCAGGAGCAGCGGTAGCAGTGGCGACAGCAGTAGCAACATCAGCGTTGGCATTGGCGGCAATAGTGGCGGCTGTGGTAGCGGCGGCTGTAGCGGTAGCTGAAGCAGTGGCACTGGCAGCTTGGTTCTGAGCTCGCTACTCCATCCGATTTCCCAATGTCTCTAGCGCCTGCATGATCCCGTCCATTCTCGTATCACTAGGGGCTGCTACCCCAGCACTAACTGGCGGCAAAGTTACTCCACAAGCGTTAGCCTGAGCTGGCGCTCGACCACGACCCTCTCAGGTACCGACCCTAGTTGGCGTCCTACCTCGAGTTACTAGTCTAATGGTCCTTTTTCTAGGAGTTCTCTGCTCATGATCACTCATAATGTAGACTATCTACAAAACCTATTCCCAATTCCATACAGAATTAGAAA
>CM023406.3:11075799-11090489 GCA_004368105.4 Eucalyptus melliodora | reverse complement strand
TTTATCTACAAAGAAAATTGTTTCACTAGCCAAATCTTATCCATTTAATCTCAAATTTTGACACGTAATTTATTAAGAAGTGTTCTACAATTTTCATTAAGGATTTGAAGTCCAAATCTAACTAGGTAAATACAGAAAATTCGTATAATCAATAAAGGTCAAACCGTTTCTCACAAAACAGTTTACTGGTTTTTACCATATTCACTTTTATCTCTACGTTTTATATATTCATATGGTTATAGGTACGTGTATAACTTGATCTTATAGATGTTATATCATGTAGAATGGTTTCTTTCTTATTTTCATTAACATACATAAAGAAAATAAATACAAACATAAGACTCCATACCGTTTTCACCTAGAACAGAATAGGTACATGATTTCCTTTGCTTCTAACCCAACTAAACCACTTATATTTTCACAAACTTCTTCTACAATACTTCAATGCCTAATCATAGTAACTTAAGGCACCTTCAGGATGTCTTTCTCTATCAAATAATCAATCCACAACTTGGCTCGAAGTATAAACGCATCCGTGAGTTTACTCATCATAGTATACACCACATCCATCCACTCGGCATCCATTTAATCACTTTACTCAACAAAACATCATACTCACACTTGGATTTCGAAACATGCAAGGCTCAAAAACAACATGCAATGGCTTCTACCTTTAATCTAACACTTACTCAGCTTAGTTTAACTTCAAAAAAGCAACTACAAACAAAATCCTTCATTGTTTGGTAAGACCCGCAAGCTTTCTTGATAGAACAATGGATAACTTTCAATGTAGTGTTATATCTTTCCTTACCTTGTTCAGCTACTAACAACACAAAGATGCTTCAAGATCAACACCAAAATCTCGCATGCAAGGAGAAGAAATCACTGGTTTGCTACTGGTTTGCTACTGGTTTGCTTCTGGTTTCACCGCTCAACCGAGAGAAAACGAGAAGAAGAAGATGAAGATGGGTTTTCTCGATTTTTATATGGAGAGAGAGAGAGAGAGAGAGAGGGTTACGAAACTTAAGGGGGAAATAGGTCTACAAAGCTAATCCCTAGGCTAGACTAATGATGAAATTTGCTAATGATTGTGTTTCTTGAAGTTGCTAGTTTTGGTTTCTAGGGAAAAACTGTAAGTGTAAGAGAGTGAAGAAGAGAGAGAGAGAGAGAGATGTCGTGGCCTCCAAGTTTGATCTCTCAAATTCAATTTGTCTCCAATCCGTGTCATTAGTCGATTCATTAGTTTCTAATGTTTTTCAATTAATTTCCCTTTGTTTCTACTTGATTTCAATCCTTTTATAATTATACAAAGTCATGACATAACATATCGACTAGTCAATGTCAGTCTATAAAGAATTCATCACAAAAATGCTAAAGTTAGAAATTGATATCAGCATTATAAACATTAATCAAGTTATCATAACTATAATCTATAAAATAAAATTATTCGGGCCTAAATATTCATCTATCCAACTGCTTAATCTATAACAATTTCGGCCCACTAAACTAAATCTACAAATCTAATAATTCTGAACCTTGGCCCGCTTCAAGCCAAGTCCAAGCCCATAATCTCTCATTCGACTTTTCTTAAGTCCAATTCTTGTGGCCCATTATTTCTCAAGCCCACACATTTCTCACGATCCATCGGGTTCACTTTCTGGCCCAATCTAATTAATCTAAGTTCCTAATGATCTAATTACACTAATGAAGGTCGGTGAAATTTGGGATGCCACATAGGATATCCTTCGGGCCAGCCATCGGCTTTGTAGGTGGAGACCTTGCCAAGGGGAGAATCTTGGTCGCCTTGTCACAAGGCATTGTGTCGTGACCATGGTTAGTTATTGAGCAAAAGATTGATCAATGGATAGACCATTGATATGTGTTTTTGATGGAGATTATTCAATGGATTCGACCATTGATACTTGACTTTTGATGGCGATTTAAATAAGTTTTCTATATTAGTATAAAAATCTTTAATGATGAGAAATAACTTTTATATGATTCAATATGTATTTTATATATTGAATTGGCTTTATGAAATTTGGTATTATTTTGTATACATGCATAGTGGTTGTTCGATCTGCTTAGAAGATATGTATTACTCACTGAGCTGTAGTTGCTCATTCCACTCATCCTTTAATCTTTTTAGGTTCCTTGGTTAGCGATGAATAAAGCGAGAGCGCCGTCGATGGGAAACTTTTGGGGAGTTCTATTTTTGTTTGGTATGTTTTAAGGAAGTGGTACCTGCGATCCTTGCTAGTGGTTGGATTGTCTGAGTCTAAATGTCTATAACTTTTGGTGGATTATAGAAACTCTAATATTACAACCGATTTGAAGGTTTATCTGATGTTTATATATATAAATTGATATCAGGTTGTTGATTGTGTTTGAGGCTGCGTCCTTCGTGTGGAAGGACAGCCGTGTCATCCCTATTCCTTGTAGTTTTGGGGTGTGACAGATACAGGATGTGCTATTTTCTTTGCCTAATTGCAAGTCTCCGACTCTGCATGCACGAGTGGAGAAATGAGATTTTCCTTGTGTAGCAAAGTTGTTCCTTATAATAGGGTGAACTATCTAGTTCCAGTTAAAAGAGAAAAAGAAGACATTGGATCTCATTTTTTCTTCCTACTGTATCATTGACGCTCATGCGCACCTTATAACAGGAGTTTAGCATAAAGCTCACCAACTGGGGCTTGGTCGAGCATTAGCATTTGGCTGAGCACTAGGAGTTTGGGTTGTGATGGCAAAAGGCTTGTTCGAGTTCAAGCTTGGCCCGTCATCTCGACATTTAAGCAGGCGCGAGTGTTTGTTATCTCTTGTGAGACGCTGATTTGCATAATCCATTAGTATATCTTTTTTTTTTTTTAATCCAAAAGTAAATTAGGATGATAACATTGCTTTTACCAAATTACGTTTCAATAACAAATCCACCACTTTCGGGTGTTGTTTGGCAAGGCTATAAAGTCCGGCCCAGCCTAGTTGATCCCGTTGCGGCCCTTTTATGGCCCAATTTGTATCTCTCTCTTCCTTCTTATTTTGACTCTCGTATGTTCCTCTTCTGCAACTTTCTCTGCGAATCCTTTGACTTCAATTGGCAAAGCACGTGGACAATCTCTCTTGGGTATTGATTCTATTCGAGAAAGTTCTCCATTTTCTTTATTCAGTGTTTTCGTTTCTTAAATGATGGCTTGCTATACTTGTCCTTTGAGTTATTGGCCTTATCTCGTTTTACTTCTTTCGCTTTTCCTAAATGTGCTAAGCTTTCTTTTTCGCCATAGGAATCACTGTGATGCCAATCTAGCTCAAATTGCGTTCGATGGAGAATTGGATGGATATAGAGGTATAAAGTGCTTGAAAGTCTAAATGAGGTGGTGACATCGAACTAAGGAGTTGGTCTTTTTTACACAGAAACGAGGAATGAATGACGGTGATGCGAGTGGAAATCTAGAGATGACTTAGTTGCAAGTAAACTATTCCAAGCTGGTATTAGTTGAATGAAGGGATTTTATTTATAGGCGCAGTAGATTCTTATCAACTTCTTGACCAGGTTGTTACCTTATGAGAATTTTTCCATAACTTAGCCGAATAGTCATCTACCCTGGCCGTAAGTGTACCATACTCTTGTATTGCCTTCTTGTTGCCCTTCTTCGTACACCTGTTAAAGTATCCCATGAAAATAATTTTACTACTAACTCCTCTTCTTTTACTGATTGAGCATTCTTTTATTGATTGAGTGTCCCTACATGGAGAGATTTATTGGATACTGAAATATAGATTGTAAGGGGAAAGTTTCTCACATTTTGTATTGCTTGAAGTTTCATTTATCTTCTTCTCATTACAGAGGGGTATTTCATCACATCATTTTGATTATTCAAGTTTCCTAGGGGGAGTTTAACTTTTGAATATGATATGTCTTGAGCTATGCTACGTACTTGTATGACAATCTGGTCGAGAGGGACATAGGGAGGAATTGGACAAAGCCAAGAGATAAAGAAGAAAAGGAGCAGCATCCAAGTATGTTAAAATCCTATATGACTTAATCTTTTGGTAATTCAAATTAGCAAGAGCTTAGGATTGAATGCCTAGCTTTGGTAGTTCTTGCTGTTTATTCTCACTGGAAAACTTTAAACTGGAGAATTTTTTATTTTTTATTTTGCTTAGAAAAATCTGAATGCTTCACTCATCATATCGTCTTCTGGATATGGAGAACGTTTTGAGTGCTCTATGGTTTCTGTTAATTTCCTATGTTATAAATGCTAGTACACTTGCAATCCTCGCCTGGAGAAAGCTTTCATGCATCCAATCCACCTTCGGTTTCCATAGTGGATCAACAATATTGTTTTTTTCAGATATTGGATTGGAGCCTAAATGAGATATATATTTCCTCACTTTAGATGAACTACTAACCCAAAGAAATCCTCTATCAAGTGACTGAGATCTGTCTTAGTTATTTTGTACAAATATGACGTTTTGCCTCACTTCACAAATTTTGATTAACATTTTGTCGGTTAATGTGTATGCTCTATCTTTCCTCTTCTTCTGTTAATTTTAATTGGAATATATTATTCACTCTCTCTCTCTCTCTCTCTCTCTCTCTCTCTCTCTCTCTCTCTCTCTCTCTCTCTCTCTCTCTCTCTCTCTCTCTCTCTCTCTCTCTCTCTCTCTCTCTCTCTCTCTCTCTCTGTGTTCTTTTTTGTTTATCATGAACTCACTTTCTTTGCACATTTCAATGCATGTCATCAATATTGGCTCTTCAAGCTCTTCTTAATCATATTAATCTACTCCAAGTAAATGTATAACATGATTCTTCTAGCATCCTGATGGCAAGGTTGTTGTCTTGGGACTTGAAGCCTGCACAGTTTTACTGCATGATGTCGAAGTAAGTTTTCTATGATGATACTTGAACATTACCCTCATTACTTTTCAACTAGAAATTCCTATTCCAACAATCCTTTATCATTAGAATGTGTTCTTCTCTTATCTCTCTTGGGAAAGATTCTGAATTGCTCAAAATCTGAATGATGCAATGCAAATAACAAACTTGCTCAGCAAACATTCAGTTATTAATAGAGATGGCAATCCATGTTTATTGGTTATGTCCGTCAATGTCAAATTCTTAGGGGATTGCTTGATAGGTCAATCTGAGCATAATAAGATTAACACAAATTTTTATTAGAAAACTCTACTTGAACATGATCCTTTTGTTGAAAAGGTCAACAAATTACAAGAGATGAATAACCTGTTTAACTAATTAGATTGAATTGAATGGATCATTCGTATCCCAACATGACCGACATGACATATGTACAATATGCATATTGTCATCAATGTCAAATTAGTTTGAAAAGAAACTAGTCATAAGCTTACAAAATCCTAGGTTTACATGAAATTTTATCTTTATATGGTGTGATCAAATCGTTATATGTAACCACTATGGAAACACAAAATTCATGTATGATCATTATTAGAGAACTTGATGAGTTAAGCATAAACAGGTCATGATAGGTCAGGTTGATAATCAATTTGGCACTATTGTTTAGATAGATAGATTACATGAGTCAATTTGTGTTTTGCAGTTTGAAAGTTTGAACCCAGAACAATATTGGTTTATTAATTATGTCAACTGCTAAGTAGGTAGCCACAATTTTGATATGACATGATAACCACTTAGGTTCACCCTTAGTTGCCACATGGAAATGTGAGTCATGAATCAAAAAATTAAATCTATGGATAGTGGATTATGAATTTTATCTAATGAAATCATAAAATCTGATATAATGTTTGAGATTGGTATTCCATAACAGATGTAAATTAATTGTAAAGTACAATGTTACTTTTATGGTTAGGTAATAACTAATGATAAAGATACTTAAATGTCGACCAACGTTATTATTTTCGGGCATGAGATATTTCTACAAATTTATATTTCTTTTGTCAAATAAGTACCCATTTGATTGCAATGACACAGATCATGGAAATGTGAGTCATGAATCAAAAAATTAATTCTATGGATAGTGGATCATTAATTTTATCTAATGAAATCATAAAATCTGATATAATGTTTGAGATTGGTATTCCATAGCAGATGTAAATTAAGTGTAAAGTATGGTTTTACTTTTATGGTTAGGTAATAACTAATGATAAAGATATTTAAAAGTCGACCAATGTTATTATTTTCGGGCATGAGATATTTCTTCAAATTTCTTTTGTCAAATAAGTACCCGTTTGATTGCAATGACACAGATCATGTACATAGTATTGTAATTGGATTCCCATTTAGAGAATTTAGTATAAGACAATCAAATCATCATGTAAGCCTGATGCAACCGACAAAATCATGCAACATGACTACCAAGTTTTTGGTGAAGATTGAGTTTGAAACTCAAACAAGGATCATCATTCTTCTTGAAGTTTAATCACTTAAATTATGAACTAGGATCTTAGTATCATTAGGAATTTATGAAGTTTCCTCTCTTTTTAAAGCTTGAGTAGGAGGATCTAACGTACACTCCAATGATGTTTCTTCTTTAGAGGTTTTCTATTTCCACTAGGAGTAGAACTTTTGGAGAGTCTACAAATATAGTTGTAATTTTCATTTTTCAATAGAGTTGATAATTTATTGAATTTGGCAAGTGTATGCTTTGCAAATTGTGTGATACTTAAGAAACCCTAGGTGTGTTGGTTAGGCGATTTTGCATGTGATGCCTAAATATTTATTCTTTATTATGGGACTCAATCCTACATTAAAGCCATGAAATTTTTTTGACGTTACATTGTTTGATGCATGAGTTAAATTATGAATCAAGGATATTGATTGACTCATATTTAATCGGTGAAATCAGTGGTAAATTATTTTAATCGCATATCATACAAAATTGATATAGTCATTTAATAGATTTATATATTTTAGGAGATGAATCTTATTGATGTGCTCAATTGCACTCTCATGTAGGACAAAATTTTTACTTCACTGCTAATGTTGTCATCAATGATTGATACTATTTCAATTGTCAACGACAAATTACAGCATAATGTTTACTGGGGTCCAACTCATTGTGAGAATCTATGGTCTAAGTAGATGGTGTCATACTGAAGCAAATATTTGTGAGATGCTCATTTTCATCCAAATTAATAGCTTCTTTTAATTGTTAGTAAAATTTATCCAGTTCAGTCAACTTAGGCAGGCAATAATTTAGGTGACTCTTAAATGATAAGATTTGTATGTGCCTCAATTATGCTTGTGGGTGGAAAGTTTGTAAATAACTGGTTATGTTTTTATCAAGCTATAGTTGTTTGGTCATGAGTAGAATGACTGAGCACATAGCGAGTTCTGCAATTATGTTTCTTTGAGATTTCTACCAGATTTCTACTAGTCTATTACTCATCGTCCACTTCATGGACTGCAGTCAATCAATATAGATGGATCCGACATATGATTTGAATCTAATATAGCACCTATGGGTACATAAGAATTGCTGAGAAGAGAATTTGTTTGTACATAATGCATGTTGGTTACCAAAGTAGCAGTCTTTATGGAACTATGGATATGGGGGGTGGTGCTTTTGATATGCTAGTGCTTGTAGCAATTATGCACACTATGGTATAATCATTCTTACATGGTATAAGTATTAAGCAAATTGGAAAATTGTTAAGAAGCTTGAAGTCACGTATTGTAGCTATGGTGTGTCTCGATTGGAAGGAGGATGCCCAAGTGAATAGAGTATGGCATCTTTCAACTTAAAAGTTGGTACAACTTCATGATCTTTATTACCAATAGCAGATGTCTTATGGCTCGCACCTTTCATAATGCTTCGTTTGCAATTAAGTAGTTATCTTAGTGTGGTGTTCTTAAATACTTCTTTTTCAAACATAGAATCTTGTTTCATAGTCCAACAGCTTTAGTATGGGTTTATAGAAGATTTTTTGAAAGCGTATGTTTGGTGTCATCTGTAACTTGTTGCTTGGTTTGGCTCCTTAGGTTCAATCTCATTATTTTTCATCTTTCTATTTTCCAACTAGAAAGTAATCATTTATTTGTTTTATAGAATGCTTATGGTAACTCTTTGGCATTTGAAGATCGCACTAAGTTCCAAGAGTTCCTCAAACACCTGGACTAGTACACGGAGGTGCTGGTTTAACTGACAATGTTCAAGATTCATTTGTAGAGCTCTCAAATTCTTCAAAGCAATGTTTGCATATCCTTTGCAGTGGAGATAAAGATAGGGTTTTGTGCTTCAGTATATTTGGTGTCTTTCCAATCGAAAATATTGTAAGCGTCCTGTTTGTTCAAATCAAATATTTAGCTATATGGTCTATCATTTCAGTAAATGAGTCCTTTCCTTGTTCTTGCTTCTCATATAATAGTTTCTCTTAATAAAGGGATTTGATGGTAGACTAACAAAAAATCAGTATTGCTTGGAAAGTAATGTGCTGGTTAAGTAAACAACTATCCTAAGCAAGGTTATACTTGTAAAAGTTTTAGATGTTTATGCCATTTCTTACGCTAGATTTCACTTCTATTGGTCACTTTAGGGACGACACCTTCAACTTCGATACTGAACACTTATCTGAAGCTTTTTGTTGTTTGGCCTATGGTTGGCCTGCCTTGCATACTTTTTGCTCCTCTCTAGACTATTGGGTTTCTGCTCTATGCTAGGAGGATCGAGGAGCCTATGAAGATCTTCCCCTTTCCAGAAATTATAATCTAGGCCAAGGACATTGCAGAAGCCTTTGTCTAGACTGCATAAGAAAATTTACTTGAAGGGCCAAGATGTTTGTCGAACTTTTGCACAATATGATGTCATAAAAACAAGTGTGAAAAAATGTACCTCACAAATACAAACTTAAAGCAACATGTACGGAGCTAAAAAGCATGCATATAATGAAATACTAATTTGATAAACTTAAAACATGTAAAGTCATGGCATTGCCTTTTGGTGAATATATTGAGTTGAATTCGATAAAATTGTGTTTATTGTTATTAGAGGTCAACTTTATTGCGTCAAACTGATGATGGACTATTGTACATGCAGTTAACATGGTAAATACTCCTAATACTCTCCTATTAGAGTGGTAAACATGCATAGGCTGATATTTTACATTCATGTTTATTGTCTCTTAGGTTGGATGCATTATAGACAAAGTACTCTAACTTACGAACTAGAGTTGATTAGCTTTAGAGAATAATGCAATTAAGCTCTTGAATTAATGTGATAATTTTGCCCTTTTAAAATCTTGTAAATCAATAGTATAAACAGGAGTGCTCGTGAAATGCATAAGCACTCTTTTTTTTACACTTCACAATTTCAAGTATCAATAGTTTAGTTTGGTTGTTAGTTTTAGATAGCATTCATAATTCTTTTAACTTGCATTGTTACAAGTGGATATCAGATAAAGCTTCTTTCTATTGAGCATACAAATTGCTCCACATTTTGCACCAACCAAGTTGAATGACAATATTAATATGCTTAGATATATTGAGTGACTAGTAAAACCTATTTAACATATTTTTAAATATAGTTACCCTTGTTATTTAATGGGAATAGATCTATATAAAATAAATTATTGGATGAGAATAATATGCCTAGGTGTATTTTGGATTGTAAGTGAAACCAATATATATATATATATATATATATATATATATATATATATATATATATATATTGGTAATAAAATGGTAGCTAACCACTTCGGGGATTAGAGCATCAAGGGTTTCTCCCCTCCCAACAAGGGCTTTTTATTAGGATTTGAACCCTTACTCGTTGGTAGGTGAAGACCGTGCGAGTTAGCATGCTATCACTAGACCAATCCTTTGTTGGTTTATTTTACGTTTTCATTAAAATAGCTACCCTCATTATTTAAGAGGAATTGCATGCATTTATGTTAAAGTATTATTTAAAATGCAAATTAATCTAAATAAATTAATATTGCACGTATTAGTTCCATTCAATAGTATAAAAATTTGAATTAAAAAGCCTTACAAATTATAGGTGTTGAAGGAATATTGCACCTGCGAAACTAAACCAAGCAAAAAAAAAATATTTAAAAATTTTGAAAATTTTAATTTATTAATTTGGCTTTGGGTTGATTAAGAAATTGTGACATTGATAAATTTGAGGTAACTTCGTGATTAAGTAGAAAGAAGAGTGGTGGGCTAGCCACTCCTTAATAAGAAGTTGGACAAAACTTGGTAGAGATGAGCGGTGGCCTTAGGTTAAGGAAGGACTCTTGGCTGAGCCACCAGGAGCAAGGGTAGAAGTAAACTCATCACATGCACTCTAATTACAAATATGCCCTGGATGATGAAATCTAGTGAAGCTCCTCAACTTTTTCTTTCCTCATTTTAGACTGCCCTAATTCTTTAAAAACTCTCAAATTTTAGGGTCAATTTTAATTTTGTCCCGAATTTTTTTGTTTAAAAAATCTCTACTTATAACCAAATGCTATGTCAACCCTCAATTTTTTTTGTCTATTTTTTTTTTCAAATTTTATATCGAGTTTCAAAAATGTCTTCCAAATAACAATAATAATTCTTGAGGATGCCGTCGAGAGAGAGCAATTTTCATCTTGACAAGGGGGCAATCTCGCATTCAGAGATTGAAATTCAAAGCCAAAGGAGACAAGAAAATCTGGGTATGAAAAGTCAGAGGATTCTCTGCCAAGTGGACGGGGCATTTTTCCGCGTGCAATAATTGCCAAGGTAGCTCGAAAAAGAAAAAAGATGGAGCTTTTCTTCCTGGCCAAGAAAAAGAGATAGAGACAGAGAGGGGGCGGGGTTATGGTCAACAAAAGGGAGAAAACTTATACAAAGAAAAACTGATTGAGTGGTCTGCAATAGAAAAGAAAGAAAAGAAGAACAGAGGAGGTGAAAAGAAAAAAAATGAAGAGAGAATGAGATAAATTGTTGGGGCTCGCGTGAGGAAACAACAGAGAGCAAAAAGTCGCAATTTCATTGAAAGTTTGTTTAATCTACTTTTGTGACATTTACATTTCCTTGTATTTCATTTTTCCTGTGCATTGAAACTTCCACCGGTTGAAGGCGACAACCATAAATGCATGTTTAGTGGTCCGGTCAATGAATTGCTATTTTATATCTAGTTTAGCAAGTTTGAATTATTGAGCATGTCAATTGATTGGATTAGATAAACCAAATCAATAAAAAAAAACTATATATATATATATATATATATAATAGAGTAAAAGCAAAAGCGAAAGCACAAAACCACATGTTGTCTTATTTATGAGATTTAAAGGAGAAATTAAGACAAAACCCGAGCAAAAAATAAATTCTTCCCATTGTTCTCATTGTGTTACGTTATACACACACATACATGTTGATAATTTTTTATGATCCTCGACAGCATTGATAACATAATTTTTTAGTATAAGTTATCGTTAATAATACAACATTTCAATACTAAAATGAAGTTTATCGATTTGACTATATAATATATATTAGGTCAAAGTAAGAGGGGTAAATTTCTAAGTGTGATTAACAGATTAAATATATTTAACGAAAAACACCTTTTTCTAATGAAAAATAAATTAACAAAAGAAAGAGGAAAGTTTGACGGTGCAGGCAGTGGACCAAGCGTGCCCTTTTCATTGTCCTAATGCTTTGTATGCTTTTATCTACTCTGAGCACTTGTATGGAAATTATTGGGCCAGACAAATCTCTCTCTGTCTCTCTCTCTCTCCACCTTTCATTTTCTCCCGCAAATCCATGTCACAAGCACGTGAGGCAAGCAGTGACAACAAGGGAAAGATCAAGGATTTGGAGAAGAAAGAAATGTGCAAAGGAACTAGAAAGAGTTGTCACGGAGTTGAATAGTCTACTTGAAAAAGAAATTAGACAAAAGGAAAGACAAAATACACGGGACATTGGTGTGTTCAAAGTGATCTCTACCTTAAAAGACATGGAGTGAGGGTTAGAGAACTATCTACCTTCTTATTGATTCTTATTCAACATTAGATGCTTTTTGGTTAGTCCAAGAAATAATAAAATTTATCAGTGGTCCAAGCATCTACACGTTTCTTGTCTAGATAGATTGCAAGTTGCTATCCATGTCTTATTATATATTTATAAAATCTTCTCCTTATATCTGCCATCATATTCAATTATTAGCAAAATTAAGGCAGATGTGTGTAAAAAATTATGTGTCATCGAAAGTCGTTTTGATCGGTTCCTCATTGGGTCTAATTCAATGCTATTGGCCGCCCTTTTGTTAGTCCAAGAAACAATAAAGGGAGAAATGCAAGGAGTCCTAAAAGTGCACACTTCACTTACTTCCCCTAAGGAGCCAGGATATCAAGTCACTAGAGTTTTCCTCTTTACTTTCTTTGGGTTTATAATCATCCAAACTCTTTATATAAGTAATCATTACTAATACAACATTTCAATAGTAAAATGAAGTTTATCAATTTGATTTGACAATATTTAATAGGCTCAAAGTATAAGAATTAAATTTCTAAGTGGGATCGTGAGTTTAAATATATTCAATTATTGATGGAAAATAAATTAAGAAAAGTAAAAGGAAAGTTCAACGGTGCAAGCAATGGACTCAATTCAACAAAGACTCGTCCCAAGTCTCTCTCTACTTTTCTTCTTTCCAACAAATCCCAAGCTTTAGGTGCAACAAAATTTTAACAGATCTTTGGATTCTTGCGCATAGAGATTTCAGCCAAGTCAAGGCAACGGCTTGACTTATTGGTGCGACTCTCAGCACGTGGTCCAATATATAAATCAAATCACAAGAGATAAGAATGAATTTGCTATTTATTTAGAGGATTGATGGGTATTTTTCTCAATAAGACTTAGATATCTAAAATAAATTAAGAAAAGTAAAAGGAAAGTTCAACGGTGCAAGCAATGGACTCAATTCAACAAAGAATCGTCCCAAGTCTCTCTCCACTTTTCATCTTCCCAACAAATCCCAGGTTTTAGGTGCATCGAAATTTTAACATATCTTTGGATTCTTGCGCATTGAGATTTCAGTCACGAGACAGCAACGTGTTAAAAATTTTGGATGTGTGTGCTGTGGAAGCATAATTTTGATATTAGTTATAGTTTCTGGTTAGTGATATATGCAAGTGTATGATATATTTTGTAGTGGATGACTATGTGTATCACCGCCATATCTACCGACTTTGAGTACAATAAAATAATATAAAATTTCAGCATATTTATAGGCGTGAATCCAAAGATCGGTTGTAGTTTTTGGTTACTTCCCCTTATACACCTCAAATGATCAAGTACAAGCACATTTATAGGCGTGAATCACCATCATATCTACCGACTTTGAGTACAATAAAATAATATAAAATTTCAGCTTGCGTGCTTTAATTTCTTCTCGTTGCAGCTCTTTTCTTCTAGTCAAAGTCCAAGTTGGACTTTGCTTTTGTTTTCTTCTTTCTTCCGAGCTTCTCGTTCCTTCTTCCTTTTTCTCCAATTTTCTATTGTTGCGGCTGCCCACCACTTTTGTTGACTTTAGTTTACTTCTTTAGCTTGACTTCTCGCTGCCCACATACTCTTGATCCTTCTTTCTTCATGGTTAAGCAGCCATTGTTGACTTTTACTTTCCTTTTGCATGAAGCAAATTGTTGCTGCCGACTTCTTCATTCTCCATTAAGTTAGTAGTTTCTGGATTTCGTTGAAAATGGATCACCAATTTCAAACACAACGACTCTAAACTCGCGATCGAGAAAGCTTGACTTATTGGTGCGACTCTAAGCTCGTGGTTCCATTATATAAATCAAATCACAAGAAATAAGAAGGCATTTTCTATTTCTTGAGAGGCATTCCAGCTTTTTTCTCCATCAGACTTGAAAGCTAAAATCAAGGGCACAGTCAGAGCAAAGCCGAAATGCATCGTCCCATTAAAACTAGGGTGGGTAGAAATGCAGAAGATGTTGATAGTGGCACTGCTGGTTCGATGATTGCTCCGACAGAAAATAAATCCGTTGCATCTAATTCATTGATCGTGTCGACTGGAAGCTGCTACGAGGTGTTCTTGAGTTTTAGAGGCCCAGATACTCGAAAAGGCTTCACCGATCACCTTTATCATGGGCTCCTCAATGCTGGAATTTATGCTTTCAGAGACGATGACAGGCTTTGCAAAGGTGAGAACATTAGACCAGAAATTTTGGCAGCCATTAGAAACAGTAAAATCCTAATCCCCATTCTCTCCATGACTTATGGTACAAGCAATTGGTGCCTGGATGAACTGGTTCAAATAATGGATTGCAAGAATAATAAGAGGCAGATAGTGTTGCCTATATTCTATAAAGTGAAACCAGCTGATGTGGGACATCAAACTGGGAGTTTCGGGGACGCATTTCATGAGCGTGAGAGGCGTTTGCTTGAGAGGCGTTTCAACCCAACGATTTTGGAGAAATGGAAGCAAGCACTTCTTGAAATCAGCAAGTTGAAAGGATACGAAGCCGATGGGTAAAATTTTTCACTAAAACATTCTCTACTTTCTTATAATATGTGTGGGTGTTTACTGGTTGTTTTAATTCTCATCTGCTTCATTTTCGTTTTTTTTTCCTTATATATAAAAAAAAAAAAAAACAGTAGGATCTTGTTGGTGGTAAGATCCTAAGATGCATGAGTTCTATAGGTTACTCCTTTTTTATTTTATTTTTCAGATATTGACCAATCTAATTATATATTTTATTTTTATGATTCC